>JACXGI010020613.1:0-10954 GCA_016801175.1 Esox masquinongy | reverse complement strand
GACCTTCAGAACAGTTTAGCTGACACTGAAATTGTTGCTCACAGGTCCACCGCACAATGTACCTTACACAGCATGTTCACATTTGTGTAATATGTTGAATCTATGGAAAATGCATAAATGGTAATCCTGTATAAACTTGTGCAAACGGGAGGCCTGTTTCACTTTGTAACATGTAGAGCTCAGATCAACTATATTGTAAATGCAATAAGCAGCATTCTCAACCATCAACCTCCTAATGATGGCCCTCTACTGTATCACATATAACCAAGCAATGGCTGCTCAAAGAAAAACTGACCATGGCAGGCAAAGTGAGTATGACTGTGCATGTGTGTGTGCATGTGTCTATTATAACTGCACTCAGCAGCTTTCTAAACCACAAGTGTCATTCTTGACTGTAACCAAAACAATTAAAACTATTTTTAGAGGCACTTCAGTATTCAAATTAATATATTTCAGTTGTATGTTATCAAACAGTTTTAATCCTGAAACAAAATACAATTAAATGGTATTTGAAAATACCATTTAATTTTACATAATTGGTACAAGTATAATAAGACTAAAGCACTTTTTCAACATGTAGTCAAAGCAAATACACTTTTGTTTTCTATATCAATGCTTGAACCTAGTGTTATATCTTGACAAAAGATATTGAATGAAATCAAATGGACTCTTGAGATTAAGTTTTAACGGTTGTTAACTCTTTCCTCCACTAGCACATTCAACGTAATGACGTCATACCCGTACATAACACCTAGCGCCGAACTGTGTCAAACCAGGATGTCCATACTAAACTGACCAATGGCGAACATCAGTGGGCATAACTTAATATTCAGTGGGCGTAACTTAATATTCAGGAACCCCCATATTAAGTAACGCCCCCGACTTGCGGTCTGCAGATATACCTTATTGGACATATGCCCCGCGGAATATTCATTACTTAGAACCAGTAGTTAATTTGAGCCGGATCCTGCTGGAACAGGATCTAGCACACCAGATTTTTCTCAGTTTGTTCCGACACCTACTTTTCACACATTTGGAAATGTCTTTTTCCATCACTGTGTTCGCTTTGCACTGTTAACATTCCACTAGAAGCAATCAGAGTTCATAAAGTTGCCTTTTCCGGCAGCCTCAGCACTGCCTGACAAGATTGTGAAAGTTTTTTGTTGTCCGCTATTTGCGCTACCGATGTAATTTATTGGCGTCGATTTGCCAACCGGATCCATGTCTCTTGCGCGCCCCAATGTATTTCGAGACCTCCCGATTTACAAATTAAGCACTGCTTAGAACTAATCGTATCATCACACTCAACGCTTGCATAAATTGCTTTCTGGTAATAACTCGAATTGCAACTAGAACGTAATCAACTACCCACCCGTAAAGTGTAAAGAATCACATAAAAAGTAACACATATCTCTAACCTTCAAATGTGCATACCCCAGTCAAAACGTTCCCTTGTTCGTTGTCAAGACAACAACAACGACGACAAACTTGTACAGTCAAGTCTGATTGCCTAAATATTATAATAATCAAGATTATTCGTAAGCACTGTATAGCACAACATGTAGGCAAGTGATAAGTATCACTCTGTGCCGGAATGTAAAAATATTCCTGTTGTTCAACAGACAGCGTTTGCCCCACCGAACTTACCTGATCATGACCACAGCTCAGCAATGATTTATCATTCCATTACCGTAAATATCCTCTAAAAAGCGCAGCTGCCCAGTCCGGCATCCATTGTGCGGGTTTTCCTGGAGACGGAAATAAACGTATCCAATGTATGTTTATTCAGCTTGTTTGTATCAATTATACATAACTCGTATTAATAACAAAATCGTCACGGTGTATGAAATACACAGTTTTAGATTCTATAATCATGTCATTTCACACAAGACCACGAGAATATAGTATCCAGTCCTCACACCTTGCGTGAGTCTGGTGCGCTTGTGCAAGGGTTGTTACAGCAGGGATAGCCAGCCGTGGTGGCGCTGAGGGAAAGGATGCAGATTGAGAACTACCCCAGATTTCTGAACTAAAAAACCGCACGAGCAAGGCGTTCGGTAGGCTTGGCTACTTCTTGGCTCTGTTGGATTGCTTGAGGGCAGCGAGGCGCACGGTGGAAGAGGCGACATACAGAAAAGATGGACGATAGCAGCGAGTTCCTTTGCGGGGTTGTGGAAGGTAAGCAGCACGGTCGTCTGGTTGTCTATTTGTAAGATCTTACGATGTTCGATTTTCACAGAGAAATTAAAAATCTATTTGATCAGAATTACCATGCAGGGAAAAAGGTATTGTTTCCCTTGTTTGGGATGCCATAGATTTTGTAGCCATGTGATCAGTCAGGCATAACCTGAGATCACAGACGATTTATCTTTGTTGTTATATTCAACATCGCTAAATTCATAATCATCATAATATTTCATAATAGTAATGTTTCTCATTATTGGTGTCGTAGTCAGCCAGCCAGTAACCCAGCTTGCTAGTCAGTTTGCCAGGCAGCCAGCCACTCTCTGCTGTCTGGTGCTTGTGGCTAGAGATATTGAGACAGTCTCAATGGAACATCGTTGAGAAATACATACAGATGATGCTGATGCTGATTAGTTATACATGTTTTGTAAATTGTGCTTGTAATCTTTTGCGCGCGCGCTCACACACGTTTGTCTTTTCATTTTTATCTAGACCTGTGACCTAACCCTGACCCAGAATTGCATGTTCCCTGTTACCTAGCACTAAACCTAACACTAACTACAGCTGTGCTCCAAAGTTTGCATACCCTTGGAGAATTGGTAATGTATGTGCCACTTGTAAAGAAAACATGAGTGAGCAGGCATAACACGTCTTTTATTTCTTATGGGATTCACATTCAACAGTAGGTCATAACAGAATGGCACAATCATAAAACAAAACATTTGCAACAAAGAAAAAAATGAACTGACCCCTGTTCAAAAGTCTGCATACCCTTAGTTATTAATACTGTGTATTGCACCCTTTAGCACCAATGACAGCGTGCAGTCTTTTGTAATAGTTGTGAATGATGCCCCGAATTCATGCAGGTGGTATAGCTGCCCATTCGTCTTGGCAAATGCCTCTAGGTCATGCAAAGTCTTTGGTCGTCTTGCAAAAACCGCCCGTTTGAGATCTCTCCGGGGAGGCTCGATGATACTAAGGTCAGGAGACTGTGATGGCCACTCCAGAACCTTCACCTTTTTTCTGCTGTTACCACTGGAGGGTCAACTTGGCCTTGTGGTTAGGGTCATTGTCGTGCTGGAAAGTCAGAGAGCGTCCCATGCGCAGCTTTTGTGCAGAAGAATGAAAATTGTCTGCCAGTATTTTCTGATAACATGCTACATTCATCTTACCATCAAGTTTCATAAGATTCCCCGTGCCATTAGAGCTCACACCCCCAAAACATCAGTGAGCCACCACCATGCTTCACAGTGGGGATGGTATTCTATTCACTATAGGCCTTGTTGACCCCTCTCTGAACATAGCGCTTATGGTTGTGACCTGACCATAAAGCTCTATTTTGGTCTCGTCACTCCAAAACAGTGTGCCAGAAGCTGTGATGCGTGTCAAGGTGTTGCCAGGCATATTGTAACCGGGCTTTTTTGTGGCATTGGAGCAATAAAGGCTTCTTTCTGGCAACTCGACCATGCAGCTCATTTTTGTTCAAGTATCGTCATATTGTGCCTCTTGATACAACCACATAGTCTTTTTTCAGAGCAGCCTGTATTTCTCCTGAGGTTACCTGTGGGATTTTCTTTGTATCCCGAACAATTCTTCTGGCAGTTTTGGCAGAAATCTTTCCTGGTCTATCTGACCTTGGCTTGGTATCAAGAGATTCCAGAATTTTCTACTTCATAAGTTATTGAGACTTATGAAGGCTTTGGATATCTTTTTATATCCTTTTCCATCTTTAGAAAGTTCTATTACGTTGTTACGCAGGTCTTTTGACAGTTCTTTCCTGCTCCCCTTGGCTCAGTGTCTAGCCTGCTCAGTGCATCCAAGTGAGAGCTAACAAACTCATTGTCTATTTATACACAGACACTAATTGCAATTTAAAAAACCAAAGGGGTGGTAAATTCACCTTTAATTTCCATTTTCACCTGTCTGTGTCACCTTGTGTATTTGTAACAAGGCCAAACATTCAAGGGTATGCAAACGTTTGATCAGGGCCATTTGGGTGATTTCTGTTATCATTATGATTTGAAAAGGAGCCAAACAACTATGTGATAATAAATGGCTTCACATGATAACTATCCTTAAATAAAATACAGTTTTTTTGCATGATCAGTCATATTCAAAATCAATGCCAAAATTTCACATTTTCTGTCAGGGTATGCAAACTTATGAGCACAACTGTATAACCTAAATAACCTAACTTTTGTGTGTAAACTAAACAAAACCACAATGTCTAAACTTAACCCTAAATCTAAAAGTAATCCCAGTTAACATTCCTCATTTGTGAAATTTTTCTTAAACCTAATCTCAAAAGCGGAAATAGCATTTTCCTTGATTGATTTTTAAGGTTTATTTTCTTTGTTGAGTCTTCAGGATTACACACACAAAACACACAGGGATAGACAAACAGAAACCTATGGACACTGGAAGCAAATTATAGACACTGGAGATTTTCCCAAATCTCATTATGAATCACTTATTTTGGTTGGCAAGGTGGCCAAGTGGTTACTGGCAATTGACTAGTGTCCGGAGTGTCACCAGTTCTTATTTCCCTGGTGAAATCTGTCGTTTTCTCCCTGAGCACCACAATTAACCCTAATTTCTTGTCCTCTGTTACATTCCCCAAGGTTGTTGCTGAAAATATGAATTGGTTCTTTATTTACTTGCTTGATAAATAATGGAAACAATAAATATGTATTGTATTTTATGGCTTTAGGCTGTCTGTAGATGAGGGATTGCATTATTCTGAAATTGTAAAGTGGCAATGTGTGGAATCCTGTCTCTAACATTTACAAGACTATTTTAAACAATGATATGACAATGTGTCCTCCTCTTACCAATGGAGAACTTTTCTGTAGTAAGACTTTTTTATATTCATTTTTCTTTCAAAAGCAATGGCTAGGGCAATAAAACAGCTGCACAGTACTGCCTGTTGTTTATAGCGTATATTTATGTAATTTAGGATGTTTAATGTTGCTGACAAACCCCCATGTTCAGTTCTGAAGCATGACTGCACCTCAGAGAGAAAGTCAGTGGGACTCAAAATGGCCGGTTATCAGATCATTTACTAGATATTAAAAAATATTTGGATAGGCAAAGCAGGATGGAAACAGTCAGATGTAATAGCTCCCAGGGTTGTTGCTGTAAATAAGATTATGTTCTTAGCGTACTTGGTAAAAAAAAATATTATTTTGCTGACAGTCCTGACTAATATGTGAAGTGAAACAGAATGGAGAGATCAGACAGTTTTCACCAGGCTAAGTATCTATATGGCCCCTTATACAGGCCTATGAAACAAATGTACTAATATGAATCAATTGTGTGATTTAAATGAAATCTCAGTGTAATTGATTATCATTCATTTTCACTCTCTCTTCTGTGTATTTGTGTGTGTTAGGGTTTTATGGGAGGCCCTGGTCTATGGAACAGAGGAAGGTGCTCTTCCAGTGGTGAGTACTCAGTTTGGCACATAGGGCATTGAACAATTTTTTCCCCATTTTGTTTACCAAAATTAAATTGGAAAAAATGTGTTGTTCTTGAGGCCTGTGTAAATATTCAGGGCCTCTGAAGCTCCTAACAGTATTGTCTGGCATACTTTAAACTGGATTCAAGATGGGCTTTAGTTGTGTTGTGGCTTCTTTCTTGCCACCCTATACTCTACCATACTGGCCAGATATATGGAACATTTAAAATACTGTTGTCACATTGACTAGTTTTTGCCATAAAAAGCCTGTAGCTCTGTCAAAGTACACATTTGTCGTCTCTCTGATTAGTGTCCTATTTGCACAGTCATCCAGTATGGATGGCCTAACTGATCTAGGCAAGGTCTTGTTGGTAATACAACATGACACTTCACTATACCATGACAATGTCATTAACTTATGCAATATGGTGTGTTAATAAGTGGGCGAAATCCTAATGTAAATGCTTGAAACTCTGAGGCACTGTCAGTCTAGAAATGAGAAAACACAATGTGAAATTCTAGGCAAGATCTTGTACAATTTCACATAATAGAATGGATAGATTCTATTCGCGGTCAGTGATTCATTGTTGATTAGATAAAAACATATTGGAAATGGTCTCAATTTTAGTATTTAGCCCAGTTATAGCCTTTCGAGAGCAGAGGACAGGGAGGCCACATTTTTAAACTCTCTCCATCTGACTCCCACACAACCACAAGCACGGGTACCCTGTCCTCACCATCCCACACCTTCTAGTCACCCTATTTCTATGTCGCCACGTTCACTGTCACCTAATTATTGACTGCATCTGTTCCTAATTATGTTATCAGCAACCCCACTTATAGCCTCAGTCACCTAGCACTCATTGTCAGGTCTTAATGTTGTTTATTTGTGGAAGACTTACACTTACACAGATTTTGACCAAGTTTCCAGTGTCTTTTACTCCCCTTTGTTTTTGTTCCAGTTTTCTAATCTTGGTTAGTGATGGGCAACTGAGGCTTTCTGAAGCGTTTGAGGCTTTCATCAAAATGGTTAAAAAAATTGGTTTGTTTTCTCAAGGCTTTTGAAACTCACTGCACAGTGGTGTCACCTATTAGTCAGGAATAAATATCCAATGTTTAACGTTCATATAGACATCTTTTCCACAGTATCCAACATGACTTTGTTGCAGAGTGGTTAGGCATGCGCTTTCCAAAGGGATATTATAATGCCCGGTTCGTATCCCATGTTGTTTCCAGCTAGGATTTTTCAACCCTGCATCCGTTCTACACTGCGTGCAGAATTATTAGGCAAATTGTATTCCTCAAGATTTATTTTAATGTTGAACAAACACAATGCTCTCAGTCAATCTAAAATTTCATTGAACCTCAAACCTGAGTGTTTGAGGTTCAATGAAAAATGAGTTTTGATCTTTCTCAGGGGAATACATACGTGTGCACAATTATTAGGCAACAATTAGTGTGCAGAATTAAAAAAAACTAAATGACAAAAATAATTTGTCCAACTCACTTGTTTATTCTCAATTTTTAGAGTAAGTGCAACAAATAACTAACACAAAATGAAAATTAAATAACATTTCTGGCCTTTCAAAAATATTCAGTGACCGATATAGCCACCCTTCTTTTCAATAACTGCCATGAGCCTTCCATCCATGCAGTCTGTCAGTTTCTTGATCTGTTCACGATCAACTTTCACTGAAGCAGCAACCATAGCCTCACAAATGCTGTTCAAAGAGGTGTATTGTCTTCCCTGACTGTAAATCTCACGTTTGAGAAGGGTCCACAAGTTCTCAATAGGATTTAAGTCAGGTAAGGAAGGGGGCCAGGTCATTATTCGGGCATCTTTGAGGCCCTTGCTTGCTAGCCAAGCAGTGGAGTACTTGGATGCATGTGATGGAGCATTGTCCTGCATAAAGAACATGGCCTTCTTAAATGCTGAGGACTTCTTCCTGTACCACTGCTTGAAGAAAGTATCTTCCAAAAACTAGCAGTAGGTATGGGAGTTGAGTTTCAGTCCATCTTCAACCCGAAAAGGTCCAACTACCTCATCCTTAATGATAGCAGCCAATACCAGTACCCCTCCTCCACCTTGCTGGCGCCTGACTTGAAGTGGTGCCCTGTGTCCATCAGTGATTACTACAGGCCCATCCATCTGGCCCATCAAGAGTCACTCTCATTTCATCTGTCCATAAAATCTTTGAAAAATCTGTCTTCAGGTATTTCTTTGCCCAATCTATACGCTTCAACATGTTAATCTTATTCAGTGGTGGTCTTCTTTCAGCCTTTTTGACCTTGGCCATGTCTCTCAGCACTTGACACCTTGTACTTATGTACACTCCAGGTAGGTTGCAGTTCTGGAACATGTTGGCACTGGAGGATAATGGGTTCCTGGTAGCCGCACGTTTAATTCTTCTTAAGTTTTTTTCTTCTCCCTGCATTTTTTGCACCCCAGTTGATTATTTGCAACAAAAAGTTTGAGTGTCCAGTGGTCACATCTCAATAGTTTAGCTATTTCAAAAGTGTTGCATCCGTCTGAAAGGCATTTTACAATTTGACTTTTCAGTGTCAGTTAAATCTCTTTTTTGGCCCATTTTACCTGAGGTCATGAAGCTGCCTAATAATTATGCACACATTTATAATGTGTTATTCACTGTTGCCACACCCTCCCTCATTACACAAATACATATCACCTGAAAATGATTCAATCCAATGAGCAATCCAACTCCATACCATATAAATTTGAAAATGTGCATAGAAATAATAATACGATCAGAATACTCACTGGCCTAATAACTATGCACGCAGTGTAATGTTTTGTATTATTAAGGCAAGAGTGTCATAAGATACACAAAATAAAACAAATTATTTAAACAACAATTAACAGTATCATTTGCTCTCAAAGTTAAACATGATCTGGATTCGATCTCACACCATAACAAGTAAAAAAGTGAGAGTCTGTGACACTACCAACTGCACCATTGCTGGACTTGCAATGTTAACAACTTCTTAAAATAAATGACTATATAATGTGACCAGTTGTAACGAGTGGTGTTGGAGAGGAACCAGGCGCAGGCAGAATGCAGGTGATGTTGACTTTTAATCGGAACAAACACCGAATACAAACAAACTTAACGAAAATAAAGGGGCTGAATTAAACCAGCAAACCGAAGGCACTCACCCGTTACGTGTGTCGGACAACCACAACAATGATCGACAAATGAGGGGAGCAGAGGAGAAACATTTAAACACATACTGATGGAATGATTGGGACCTGGTGTGAGTGACTGAAGACGTGTGACACAAAACAAGTCCGGGATGTGTTTGTGGAGTGACGGGAACTGGGGGTGCACGGCACGGTAGTGCTGATCCTCACCGTACCATGACACCAGTAGAAGTTGCTGTTTGAAAGTCTCAGGCACCAAACCGCATCCGAACAACCACAGTAGCCTGCATTTTACAAAGAGGCTTTGGAAAAAGCATGTGATCAAAGGCTTCGGACATCCTCTATCATGTGTTATTACACAGATGCAAGCCTCGGCCCTTTCACATGGGTTAGAATGGATTGAAATTTCAAAGCACGCCTCGATCTGAGAATTTTGTTCAATCTACTGATCAACAATTATTTAAAAACCTTTGCATGCTTGGAATTATTGAGGCTGCCTTCAGTTAGAAGTGGAATTGTAGAAACAAATAAAAACAGAAATTACTTAACAACTGAGAGTGGATAATCTACTGAGGCTTGAAAACATAACACCCTCTCTACCAAAGGCACATTTTTAATAGCTAAAGCATTGGTTATAAAATTAATGTCACCAGAATGCTTTAAGGTGAACTAACGCTAGCTTAAACTGAAACTCTTCTAGCAAAATTTTAGATGGACTAACTAGCTAGCTAACATCGTTAGTATTATTTCTAACGGTAGCATTGTTAGCTATTTTTAGTGCTCCTGCTAGCTGTTCTTTTAGATTAAATAATCATGGCAACATAGCATTCCACTAAATATTTGACTGTTAGGGGTGTAACGATTCCCCAAATCCTCTATTCGATTTGACTTCAGATTTTTAGGTCACGATTCGACTAGATTTTTGATTATCAACTTTTTTCATTGGTGACTACACTGCTGTTAAGACCACTGGCCCTGTTTGTAAATAAAAAATAATAGCTTTTTATTAAAACAACTTTTATTTAAATACCATGTAAAAATAACAAAAATATAAAACATGTAAATTAACTTGAACAAATTAATTAACAACTCGCCCAAAAATATAACCCTTACAACAATAACAATTAAACATTTTTTTAATTGGTGGCAACTATGTGCAGCACTTGTCTATTTTAATATAACTATTTACACCTTGGCATTTATTTGGCAAGGCTGCAGATCCATTGCCATACACTTTGCTGTTGCATTTGTTATTTCTTTGGCACGAGTAGAGTTTATTGGTAGTTTGGCTCTAAATGTAGCTGGGATAGTAGGTTGAGTGAGTGTTTTCTTTCCACTTATATCAATATCTTTGTGATGCTCACTCTTAATTAACCATTATCTAAAACTGTTCATGAATCACCTACCAGACTCCTAATAAAAGCCACTAGCTAACTAATGAGGCAACATGAATTCCATGTACAGTATAGTGTGTTGCACTGGGGGTTAAAAAGGGGCTAGAAAATATATTTTTGCTGGCTGTAACACAGAGCCCCATGATTTCACATTATATTTGTACTTTTACAAACTCTCCTGAGTATTTCATACAATGCATTCATGGCGGTACTGAAGAGTTTTTTCGGAAAAAGAATCCCTTGTTCATTAAAGTGGGGAATGGAAAATATGGTGTGGTTGGATGTATTACACAATCCCTCTCCAAAGCTAATGAGCACAAGCAAATTAACAACAATAACATGAAAATAGGATGTTTTTATTTTAGATAACGTTCTCTATATTAACTTACTTAAGCTCTAACGATTTCTGTGTGCCCCACCTTATAATATTCTTTAACCTATATAAAAGATAATTGAAATAGTCATTTTGTTTCGTTTATAATGTCCACAACATAGTTTTTCCTTTGAAAATGTAAGCAAGCAAGTTTATTTATATAGCACAATTCATTCATCGAAGCAACTCAATGTGCTTTACAAAGAAAAATAAAATATAAAATATATAAAAATACAATAACATAAAAACAAATACTCAAATTAAAACATCAAAACAAATGAAAACATCATAATAATAGAAATACAATAAGAAAACATAAAGATTAAAAAAAAAAGATTAGAAATGGGATAAAAACATAGGAAGCTATAAGGCTAAACAGTGTGGTT
>JACXGI010020612.1:0-10957 GCA_016801175.1 Esox masquinongy | reverse complement strand
GAGCAACCTGCACTAATGGAAGTAAGACTGCCTATCAGAGCAACCTGCGAACATATTAAAACACATCTGTTGTGAAACAAGGTAAATACTTCTACAAAGTGTATAATGTATTGGAAAAGGCAAAGCATTTTGCAAGAGAATTTCTCTACCTCTTTTATTCAACATTTATATGCTACCATTAGCCCAAATCATGCAAAGCAACAAAATTGCTCATCACAATTATGCAGATGATGCCCAAATTTACATAGCTCACTAATCTAGTGACTATTATCCCATAGACTCACTACACCAATGCCTGGAACAAATCAATGATTGGAGGTGCCAGAAAATCTTAGACCTACCCCAACATTGACCACTTAAATTCAGGCTAAAAACATGTTTTCTTCTGCCTTTTATTAATCTTGTAATAATCTTTTAGCCACTTAAAACGTGATGTTTTTATTTGTATGCTTTGTCTTTTATGCAAAATGTTTATTCTGCATTTTAAACATTAGAGGCAGGATTCTACACTGTGCCCCTTTAAGTCGTGTGACATCAAACGGTAAAAGAAGATAACAGAAGAACTGTATTTTTCATGGCCCTGAAAGGAAGCTCTAGTCTGCATCAGTACCATTCATTTATTTTCAAATTCACACTTGTTTTCAAATTCACACTTGTTGGTCTGGAGTTGAAGTTGAGGGAAGCTGTGAATCCTGTCCCTTTCATCAGTTGTAACATGTTCATTTTAAAGGGCCTGGGCAGTTTTATTCGGTGCTCTAGTCTAGGTCACAGTACAGCTATTCATGATATTTTGATGATTGGGGTGGGAACAGCAATATTTCAAGCTTTTGATAGGTGGGTGTGTCTTTGCCACACCAAGAAACACCCACATTGAACCACACCCCCAAGACAAATTTGGTTTGGCCGCGTCATGGAGGCTACATTTTTAATGAGAAAGCTCTGCAAAAAAAGCCAAAACGGACAGGTTTAGCTGCTCTATTACTTGACCATTCCAAAATGTTCTTCTGTAGTAAAAATGCATTTGTGTTTAAAATGTGCCATTTCCAATCTCCATGACTCAACAACACATAAAATGTGCTGTGACATCTAAAGGCTTCATCCTAAAAGTGACCTTAACCCCATGGTCATCTTACAATTTCAAGTGCTGGAGTACAGAGACAAAACATCAAAACTTGTGTTACTTTCCAAATACTCATGGAATACTTGTGTGTCAGTCGTTGTTTTAGGAAAGCAATTGATCACTTGATGGTGTGGTAAAATACTTAAAACACGACTATCGCTCCCTACCTAAGGCAGCACCTACGACCAACAATTGCAGCGCAGCCACCTCTTGTACAACTACATCCTATAACACAATGGTTCCCAACCAGGGGGCCTAGGACCCCTGGGGGTACTGGAAAGCACTCATGACACCATAGCCTTACCAGTGGAATTACTGGTGTACGGGGGTACTCCAAGCAGAGCAAAATTCTGTCAGGGGTACAGGAACTGAAAAAGTTTGGGAGGCACTGCTTTAATAATATATATAAAAAAAATATTTTCACTTAAAGTAGAGAACTGCTGGCGCATTTATTTTTCTAAATGACATTAAAAAGAGAACAGAACAAGTATGAAAAGATATAACGATAACATCATTGTTATTTTATTAATATTGGTGTCCAACACAAGACATCATCATTTCTAAATGTCACAATGTTAATTTGACCTCATTGTAAGTCTGAGTAATGTCCTCATTCCAAACATAAGTGTGTGTTTGTTTGGGTGTGTGTTTGAAAGGAGTCAGTCCATGTGTTTGTATGGGTGTGTGGGTGAGGGAGTCAGTCCATGTGTTTGTATGGGTGTGTGGGTGAGGGAGTCAGTCCATGTGTTTGTATGGGTGTGTGGGTGAGGGAGTCAGTCCATGTGTTTGTATGGGTGTGTGGGTGAGGGAGTCAGTCCATGTTGAGTCAGTGTAGGTGGTCAGACCAGGTCAAACATTCAGTGTGAGAAGTGGTTTTGGAACCAAAAAGGAAAATATGAAACAAAGTTAACAGAAATACTAGAATATGTACAGAATATATCTAAAGTTTAGCTGTAAGCAGAGACTATTCTCTCTCCTCTTCTTCACTCTCTTTTCTCTCGTTCTTCTTCACGCTCCTCTTCTTCACTCTATTCTCTCTCCTCTTCATCACTCTTTTCCCTCTCCTCCACTCTGCTGCTCCTCTCTCTCTGTGTCTCGGCTGCAGTCCTCCTGGTCTTAAGGGAAGCCTGGTTTCCTCTCCTGGTCTTCAGGCTCACAGTGATCAGAACACAGACCATCCCCAGCAGAGCACAGGCCATCAGTGAAGAGTAAACTCTGTAGAACATGGAGTTGATGCCAAAGGGGTCCCTCTTCAGCAGGAAGGTCTTGGTTAAATAGAAACACTCCTGAACATCAACAACAGCACAGCAGTACTCCCCACTGTCCTCTAGTGTCAGGTTAGACAGGACTAGAGAGGATTCAGGGAGATTTACCTTTCTTCTCTCAGCCAAATCCTCATCTCTTGGGAAAATCCCACTATAAAGTGTGTCCAGAATGACATCGCCCCCCTGAGCAGTGTTTCTGAACCATACGAACCTGTCATACTCAGTCAGATTAGAGTTACATCTGAGAACAACCTCCTCTCCCTCTGAGAAGAACTCTGTGAGGAGCTCAGACATCGGACACGCCAACAGTCTATAAGATTCATATTGTATATAATTATTATCCTGACATGTGTAAATCCCTGTACGTTTGAGGTTTAAGTGATGGGAAGACCAGTGAGTAATTCCCTGATATTCTTCCATCTTCTATGTACATCTGGTTGACTTGACCAGTGATGTTTCTCTCAGACTGGTTTATAGATGGGGATGGTTGGATCCTTCCCATAGGTGTCTCCCACAACATCTCTGTCTCATTATGATCTTTGTTAAAGCAGGATAGTACAGCCTCATCTCCTACTGATTAATAAATATACCGCCTCTCAATCACTACCAACATACTCTCACTGTCAACACAACTCTGTCCCTCCAGTATCAGGCACCTGTACAGACCTATGTTGTTCCAGGTTAAATTCATGTGTAGTGAGACATCTTCTTCCCCTCTGACATTTGCCACCACCATGTTGGGCTGTAGTTTGCCTTTTCTTTCATGGAGCCACTGGACTCCCACATCGTCATGGCCAACTGCTCCTCCCACATCGTCACGGCCAACTGCTCCTCCCACATCGTCACGGCCAACTGCTCCTCCCACATCGTCACGGCCAACTGCTCCTCCCACATCGTCACGGCCAACTGCTCCTCCCACATCGTCACGGCCAACTGCTCCTCCCACATCGTCACGGCCAACTGCTCCTCCCACATCGTCACGGCCAACTGCTCCTCCACACTGAAGTTCTATTTCCGCTGGGCCAGGAAACGTTTTCACTAAAGTCGTTGTTACAGTACTGCAGACTGAGAGGACGTATTTTTCCTGGTATGTAACCTCCTTGTCTTTCCACCACTCTACCTTGTACTGACCAGAGTCTGACTGAGTAACACTGTAGATCTTAAATAATGGCCATTTCAGATCCAGTTGATCCCGTAATCCTCCAGGCAGGGTGAAATTCTCAGGTGAAGGGTTAGAAGTGTTCCACAGGAGATTCTTCTCAGAGGTGGATCTGAAGATCAGATGGTAGGTGGACAAACTGCTTCTGTCGAGACATAGATAAAATTCTTGACCTTCTTCTAAAACATGGTATTCTAGGTCAGCCTGGTTGGTTGTGGTGAGAACAGCCAGTAGAAAGCTCAGCATGGTGACACAATCCATTCTGTTAGAGGGAATCTGTCTTACTGCTGGTTAAACACTTAGTCTCTGTCTTAGTTGTTCTGTAGTTGTGAATTATAGACACTGGCTTTATATCTGTTTCCTGACACATATCTGACAGCTTGACGTGGCTTTACTGATGTTCTGGTGATGACCGGGTGATGGTCAGCTCTATATCTACTCATCTATATAACACTTATTGGAGCAGAGAGTATCACTAACACTTATCCATCATTCTTTCCTGGTAGTGTTTTCTGACTTTTAATTCAAGCCCCTATCGATCTTAATGATTTCTACTAAAAAACACCATGTTTGAGAATTATGCGGGATATCTTTCTTAATGTGTGATATATTCTTAAAGAAACCTAAAATGCACTGATGGCCAATAGGCTGACATGTAAGTTGCATAACTGAAGTGATGCTAACTAAAACAGTGAGAATGGTTATTCTCTTTTAAGATCATTCAATTATTTTTATTATTAGCATAGCTGAAAATTGTTGTGTTTTCAAACTATGCAAGAACTATTTGGGGAAGAAGCAGTCAGCTGGTATTCTGTCTATAATGGAGTGGCCAGCACAGTCACTGGATCTCAACCCTATTGAACTGTTGTGGGAGCAGCTTGACCGCACGGTACATAAGAAGTGCCCATCAAGCCAATCCAAGTTATGGGAGGTGCTTTAGGAAGCATGATGGGAAATCTCTTCAGATTACCTCAACAAACTGACAACTAGAATGCCAAAGGTCTGCAAGGCTGCAATTAATGCAAATAGAATTTTTTTTGAAGAAAGCAAAGATTGAAGGACAACTATTAATTCAATTAAAAATCATTATTTCTAACCTTGTCAAATACTATATTTCCTATTCATTTTTGCTATATTGCCTATTCAAACTCATTCATGAGGCCCATTATCAACAACTATCACTCCTGTGTTCCAATGGCACATTGTGTTTGCTAATCCAAGTTTATCATTTTACAAGGATAATTGATCATTAGAAAACCCTTTTACAATTAGGTTAGCACCGCTGAAAACTGTTGATTAAAGAAGCAATAGAACTGGCCTTTACACTAGTTCAGTTTCTTCAGCATCAGCATTTGCAGGCTCAAAATGGCCAGAAAAAAAGAACATTCTTCTGAAACTTGTCAGTCTATTCTTGTTCTGAGAAATTAAGGCTATTCCATGCGAGAAATTGCCAAGAAGCTAAAGATCTCGTACAACGATGTATACTACTCCTTTTACAGAACAGCGCAAACTGTCTCAAACCAGAATACAAAGAGCAGTGGGAGGGTTACATCTCCATGTAACACTCAGCTCCCCTTCTAATCTCTATGTAACCCTCAGTTCATGTAACCCTCAGTCCATGTAACCCTCAGTCCATGTAACCCTCAGTCCATGTAACCCTCAGTTCATGTAACCCTCAGTTCATGTAACCCTCAGTCCATGTAACCCTCAGTTCATGTAACCCTCAGTCCATGTAACCCTCAGTCCATGTAACCCTCAGTTCATGTAACCCTTAGTCCATGTAACCCTCAGTTCATGTAACCCTCAGTTCATGTAACCCTCAGTTCTCCTTGTTACACCTAAATGCATTCATGGCGATTTCTGGGGACTTTAACCACACTTCTCTTTCTGCTACTCTCCCAATCTTCCAGCAGTATGTTAACTGCCCCACGAGAGACAATAAAACATTGGATTTGCTTTATGCCAATGTAAAGGACTCATACAACTCCACAGCCTTTCCCCCTTTGGGGAGATCTGATCACAATCTGGTACTTCTGACCTCCACCTATACGCCTATTGTTCAGAGGCATCCTGTGACCACTACGATTGTGAGGAGGTGGTCACAGGAAGCAGATGAGGCTCTGCAGGGGTGCTTTGAGGCCACAGATTGGGATGTGCTCTGTGAGCCTCATGGAGATGACATAAACACCATGACGAACTGCGTCACAGAGTACATTAACTTCTGTGTGGACACTGTCGTACCCACCAGGAAAGTGCTGAGTTTTCAAAACAACAAACCCTGGATAACCAGCGACCTGAAGGAGCTGTTGAACAAGAAGAAGAGAGCCTTCAGGGATGGGGACAGAGAATTACCGAGGAGTGTGCAGAGGGAGCTGAAAGTGAGACTGAGGGAGAACAAGGAAGCGTACAAAAAGAAGATGGAGAACAAGCTCAGTCTGAGACTGAAGAAGGTTCCTCTGCTGTGGAAAACATCCTGCCTGGTTCCGGTGCCGAAGAAGTCTTCTCCATCTGACCTCCATGACTATAGACCGGTGGCCTTAACATCCCACATCATAAAAGTTCTGGAGAGACTGGACTTGATACACCTGAGACCTCAGGTGACCACTTCCACGGACCTTCCACGGATCATGTTCTTTGATCCCACACTGCTGTGTGAGAAGCTCCAATAGGTGGAGGTGGACACCTATTGTGGAGGTGGACACCTCCACAATATCCTGGATTACTGACTACCTGACAGACAGACCACAGTTTGTGTGACTGAAGGATTGTGTGTCAGAACGGGTGATCAGCAGTATAGGACCACCACAGGGGACTGTGCTCTCAAAAATACTCGGATGATTCTGCAGTTGTGGGGTGTATTAGTGGTGGTGATGAGACTGAGTACAGGGATTTGGTGAACTGCTTTGTGTCATGGTGTGGGAGTAACCACCTCCGCTTAAATGTGATCAAGACAAAGGAGATGGTGGTGGACTTTAGATGGTGGTGGACTTTAGGAGGTCCAGGTGAAAACTGAACTCCATTAACCTTTTGGGAGAGGAAGTGGAGGTTGTGGAGAAATATAAATACCTGGGAGTGCACCTTGACATCAGACTGGACTGGAAGTTTAACACTGAGGATGTCTACAAGAAGGGCCAGAGCGGACTCTATTTCTTGAGGAAGCTCAGGTCCTTTAATGTGTGCAGCAAGATGTTGCATATGTTCTACCAGTCTGTTGTGGAAAGTGTAATTTTCTTTACAGTTCTCATCTCCATGTAACCCTCAGTTCCCCTTGTTATCTCCATGTAACCCTCAGTTCTTCATTATGTCACTGTACTTCCTTCTACTTGGCCACCTGCTAAACATTTCTGCTTTACATTTTATAAACTATTTATGTTAAACTCTGTTGGTTAACCGACGTTTTGGTTTTCTCTTTTTCTACACTTTTCTACACTTTTTCACTGCAGGTAATAATCAAATGAAGGAAAACTATAACCTTCTTGTAAAGAAAACAATGTTAGAAGCCCGGCTTCAGACACAATTATCAGGGTTACCTGAGCGCAGAAAATGACAGTTTCTGTGCCACCAGGCAAAAGTAGTTGTATTACTGTAATAAACGACGAAGCTGGACAACTTTCGCATGGTGTTTTTCCCCAGTATGTCAGCAGACCTGACAAACTGAAAATCATACATTGTTTAACTGGAGGCGGGGCTACCAACGTAGCTCCTCCTCTCCACACCCGCCTCTCCTGAGGGTGGTTCAGGGCGGCTATAAAAGGAGGAATGCTGGTCACCTGGATATCAGTCAAATGCTCCACAAACTCCCAAATATTTCAGTTTCCTTTTTCAACCATTAAAAAAAACAGTTTTTGCTTGGTCATTATCAGATATTGTGAGTACACTGAAGAGGAAAAAAATCTAAATGTGGAAAAAATGAAGGGGTCTGAATACTTTCTGAATGAACTGTATGTACAAAATCAACCAATATTATGATTTTGGGAAAGTAGATACATTTGTATTATGTGGTAAATGTAAAATGTTCACCACGCCTCAGAACTACCTGATGACATCGGGCTGTCCCTGTCTAAAGTTCACCTAGTTGTTCCTGTCCTTGTCCACCTGGTCGGCCCTGTCTAAAGTCCACATAGTCTTTCCTGTCCTTGTCCACCTGGTTGGCGCTGTCTAATGTCCACCTGGTCTTCCCTATCCTTGTCCACCTGGTCGGCCCTGTCTAAAGTCCACCTAGTCTTTCCTGTCCTTGTCCACCTGGTTGGCCCTGTCTAATGTCCACCTGGTCTTCCCTATCCTTGTCCATCTGGTTGGCCCTGTCTAATGTCCACCTGGTCATCCCTGTCCTTGTCCACTTGGTCTTCCCTGTCCTTGTCCACCTGGTCCATCCTTGTTGGGGTTTTAGGCTTGGTAGCTGTACAAACCCTTTGTGGCAACTGCTGACGTAAAGAGAACAGTTTGTTAACAATACCTCATACACTGTTTTGCTTTACTAGGTGTATAGTAGCTGTATACTGTAGTAGCTCTGCCATTTCAATAGCTCCAAAAATAGCAAGGGTGTCTATAGTTCTGTTAAAACTGACCTTTCCCTTCCCCTCTATCTCTTCCTGTCTCTTTCCCTCTCTGTCTCTCTCTCGACACACCTTTGGCATAAGGATACATGAGCTTGGATAAAAACTAACAACATAGACAGAACACAATGGAATTGAGTCACTATGGTAACCTTCCCAGCCACTCAGAGCAGATACAGTTAATGGAATGGACCAATCATCATCTGGAAGGGATCCAGGAGGGGATAACTTAAGTGAATGAAGAAGGACCAGTCATGACAGGATTACAGATGATGGGATAATCCAGATCACTTTGGCCCTTTTATTAATCATCAGTTTGATGGAGGTTGGAATCTAAGAGTCAGCATCACAACCTGTATGTCATCATCATAGGGTTCTTTTAAGGACTTATACTGACTTCAACCAGACAACAAACTCCTCTTTCACACTGACTGTATGCACCCACACGCACACATGCGCACACCAGCGTAGGAATTTCACGGCGGCCATGACGGCCATGGCCGTCGTTGCCCTTCGCTCTGGCCGTGATGTCCCAAAAATCATTGCACGCCCTACGGCCACTATGGCCTATGTGCCCCTGCCACTGTGAAAAACTCGCGGTCAGCAGTTTGTTCGAAAGTTTGTTTGTAGTTCGCCATTGAGAACAACCACAAGAACGGACTACATGCAGGTAAGCAAGTTAGCTAGTTATCGATATTTAGCTGACTAATTTAGTGATTACCTGAATCAAACCTCTCTGTTTTGGGAGGTGCGTTTGTTACGCATGCAGGTACCCTGTAAGTGCATTTGTGTTTTTCCCCTCCTGCCGTTTCCCCAGGTGTCCCTTATGTTTCTGATTGTGCTCGTTGGTGTTTCCCACCTGGCAGTCATGAGTGCATCGACTGACTGCTGAGGTGGACTAATCAGTGAACACCCTTCCTAATTGCACCACCTGTTCTGTTTTCCTGTACCCAATCACATCACACA
Source organism: Esox masquinongy (assembly GCA_016801175.1). Taxonomy (NCBI): domain Eukaryota; kingdom Metazoa; phylum Chordata; class Actinopteri; order Esociformes; family Esocidae; genus Esox; species Esox masquinongy. The sequence goes on along the minus strand of JACXGI010020612.1, from coordinate 1,891 downwards.
TCCCCTGGTTTAAAAACCCAGTCAGTTGGTTCTCCCAGAGAGAATCTTTTGCTTTACCCCACATGGACATACATACCCTTTTTGATAGACAGACACTTTGTTCATACATACATCACTTAGTTTAGCACATACATCTCACTTTGTCCTGTTTCATGTGAGTATGTATTGCTGTGGTGTTTTGTTTGGTGTTGTCTAGTCAATTGTTTGCTGTGTGCTGTTTAGTCCTTGTTCAACCTGTGTGTTTTTGTTTGTCCCTGTGTCCCTGGGAAAAGGGTTTTTTATCAAGTCGCCCTTGGGCATACACAACCCGTAGGAAAACTTTGTCTAAAAACACTAGTTAGAACTGAATGGACCACCCACTGTATTTTTGGTATTGGTTAGTAGTTAGCTAAGCGGTTCTTGAGGCAGGCAAGTTCAGTTTAGGGGTGTTTTGACTTATTTCATTTCTTGGGTCCAGCTCAGCCCCTTTTCCCTTCCCCCTTTACCGTGTGTTTATAATAAACGTTTTATGTTTGACGGTAGCTTTGGTTGTCTGTGTCGTTTGTTCTCACTGTTCATTTACACTACACTAATTTGCATGAGTTTTATGTTACGTGTCTCTGTACCATCCACCCTAGACTGCTAGAGCCACAAGGATCTGTCCTCCGAGTGGGAGAATACACCTGAACGCTTTTTGAAAACTCAGAAATAACGTTAGGTTTGACATTACTCGACATGGCAGTGTTTGTGGTGAAAGATTAGAAAACAAGAATTACTTGCTCCGCGCACAAAATCTAGCTAGCCTTTACGTTACTTAACTGTCAATACCGTAGCTTGTTTGTTGTCATGTGAATGCTCCCAACTAAAACTTCTGAAATGAAACAGATTCCAGAATCTATACAAATGTTGAGGGGGAGTACATGTAATTTCAAGGATTAAAACATGACAATTTAACTTTTTATGTGGAAAAAACATCAGTTATAATAAGTTATTATTCAAAATATGATATTAAAAAAGTGAATAATGTATGTTTTTATGCCATGCATGTTTTTTTCCTATCAACAATTCAAGTTGTTTATTTGTAATCTTCAAATCCTCTTATTTCACTCAATGGCCTTTGTGCCCTGGCATGTGGCCTTTGTGCTCTAAACATTTTTGTGAAACCGAAGGCCAAATGGCCTTGCCCATAAAATGACGAAATTCCAAGCCTGGCGAACACATACACAGGATTTTGCCAAACAAAAAGAGGTTAGACAGTAGTAAAGCTGGCCGGCAAGGTCATTGTGGTGGATCAGTCACAGCTCACAGAGACATTCAGAAGTAGTGAGGAGAGTCAGTAGTATATAAGAGATCTAAGATCAATTTCCCAGCTAGTCAAAGACCGAGATGGATGTTGTCATTTTTGACAAACCTGACCTCACAACCCATTAGACTGTTAAATGGTTCACGTTTCACATACTGTTTGAGAACATGTTGCATTTTAAAAGATAAAATTGTACACATGTCCATATTTGAATGGTAATGAGATACTAGCAGTTAAACCCGGACGAGGGAGCCATCTTTAGCAGGCGTTTAACAGAATCCAGAACAGGGTTCATACCTCCCACTGTCCCCCATTTGGGCTGTCTGTGGGCTGACTAGAGTGCTAGCAGGGTAGACCTTTGGGCGAAACTGCCATAGCTAGCAAACAACACACTACACACACATATACGCATATATCAGAACACACACATCACACAAACACACACATCACACAAAAACACACATCACACACACACATTCACATACAGATGAATGTGTGGGTGTGTCTCACTTTCTGTAGATCTGTTCTTCTCTCCCCCTCCCCATCTCATTCCTTCTCATTCCCTCCCTCTCTCTCCGTCGCGCTCTCTCTCCCCCTCCTCTCTTTCTC
>JACXGI010020611.1:0-10934 GCA_016801175.1 Esox masquinongy | reverse complement strand
TCTGATATTAAGTAAAGCCAGCTTAATAGATTTAATAGGGGTTCCTGGACTAGTAGGTTGACATGTTACAGTTAACAGATTAGACAAGTTTACTTTATAGGTTGAATGCTCACAATTCCTTCTATTTCTAATCAACACAGGAATAGAGATACTGGGTCCTAGCTTGTACTCAAAACAATCGGCATTGCTATTTTCACAAACAAAGTGGTAAACATGCAGGTCCCAACGTTTTTGAAACGTGTTGCTGGCATCAAATTCAAAATGGGCATGTATCTTTTCCAAAAACAATAGCATTTCTCTGTTTCAACATTTGATATGTCTTTATACTATTTTCAATTAAATATAGGGATAAATGATTTGCACATAATTGCATTCTGTTTTTATTTCCATTTCATGCAGTGTCCCAACTTTTTTGGAAGCGGGGTTGTACATAGGTGTACAGAGGCCCATTATCAGCAATCATCCAGTGGCACGTTGTGTGTTCCAACTGAAACTCCTCAGTCTATTCTGGTTCTGAGATATGAACATTATTCCATGCGAGAAATTGCCAAGAAACTGAAGATCTCCTACAACGCTTTGTACTACAAAGCCATATCTCAGACTGGCCAATAAAAAGAAAAGATTAATACAGACAAAAAACAGAGACACTGGACAGAGGAAGATAGGAAAGAAGTGTTATGGACAGACAAATCTAAATTTGAGGTGTTTGGATCACAAAGAAGAACATCTGTGAGTCGCAGAGCAAACGAAAGATGCTGGAGAAGTACTTGACACCACCTGTCAAGAATGGTGCAATGTGATGGTCACTCCATTTTGCAATGCCATGCCATACACTGTGAATGGCGCTTGATTGGGGCCAATTTTGTTGTACAACAGGACAATGATGCAAAGCACAGCCCCAAACTATGGAAGAACTATTTAGGGAAGAAGCAGTCTGCTGGTATTCTGTCTAAAACAGAGTGGCCTGCAAAGTCACCAGATATAAGCCCTACTGAGCTGTTGTGGGAGCAGCTTCACTGTATGGTAAGAACAGCCCGTCAATCCAATCTAATTTGTGGGAGGTGCTTCAGGAAGCATGGGGTGAAATCTCTTCAGATTACCTCAACACATTAACAACTAGAATGCCAAAGGTCTGCAAAGCTGTATTTGCTACAAATGGAGGATCGCTTGAAGAAAGCAAAGTTGGAAGGACATAATTATTACTTCATAATATAAAATCCTTATTTCTAACCATGTCAATGACTATATTTCTTATTAATTTTGCCATATTTCCTATTCAAACTAATTTCATGTATGTTTTCCTGGAAAACAAGAACATCTCTATGTGGCCCCAAACTTTTGAATGGTAGTGTGTATATAAAATAAGTTTACCATATACATTTTTTGGCACCGACTAATGTCCCAAATCACTTCTTTAATGTGACTAAATACCCAGACTAAAGCCCCAGACTGCTGCTGGCAGCCCCATGCTGGACCACCTAGTTTATAATACAGATATTGACAACTTCAACGTGTTCTATAGTGCTGGAAAGATATTTCAAGCAGGCAGAAATCAACCGACAAAAACAAATCTAGGTATTTTGCACTTTTAATAAATGACACTGTATATTGTGTTCCACATTTTTCCATATAAAAAAATGTCAAACATACAGTGAAATAACTTAAGCAGTCTATAAATACAAAGCAATGGACAAAAAGCAGTAGGTTTCGATAGGGTTGCTTCATTATGTAGTTGCATATAATTGTTTCAATATAAAAAGGCAATGCTACACAAACGTGTAAACAAAACAGGAAATCAGAGCCTTTAATGCCATATACCAGTATTTACATAGCCGCCTCCCATTATCTACATAGGTTCTGAAAACTCCCATGCCTCTGCTCATTGTTAAAGGCCAGAATGGATACCACAGTAGGGATGTGTGTGTGTGTGTGTGTGTGTGTGAACAATCAAAAGTTCAGGGACTGCAGGTGATGTGTACTCCTCCATTGAGGAGTTAGGGCTGAGAGGTCCGGTTCAGTCCACTTCTGTCAGGCCACAGGGCCTCCGGAACTCTTGACCACGCTCGTGGATCCATTTGTTGGACACTGGCAACACAGAAATAGGCTTTCTATTGTCAAAGTCAGTGAAAATAAAACACTGCTGTAAACTGCTTATGAAGGTTTGACTGAAGTCTTGTGACACCCACAACAAATACTAACTAGGAAGTAGTCAAAGCAACACATTAGATGACTGACACCAATACATGGTTTAAGATCAGAGAGGCTGCTTGTGTCTGGATTGGAGTCTGACTCACCCCATTTACTTCCTACTAAGACAGGACATGCAGCGTGTCTGGTCCTGTAATCTCCTTCTCCGCTCCTGAAGAGGTTGTACCAAAACACTGCAGTTCCCTGTGGACACGTGTAGAGGAGACATCGCTTGGTCAGTATATCCAAAGTCCCCAGTGGCTCAACATAACTGCCACACAAACAAATGGTACAGAGTGGGTCCTCTAAGCATTACATTTTATGATGAATAAACACTAGGATTTTTCTGAACAAGTGTTGTTCCTGGTCAGGGCACATGGTACAGAAAAACCCCTGCCCCCCTAGAGATGCGCTAGTTAAGGAGCAGGTAAATGTGTCTCTCTCACCTTTCTGGGATAGATAGCAGCTCCAAAGTCTGGGAATACTGTGGCTCCTCCAGCTTCCACATCACTCATCTGCCAGGGAAGACAGCCATGTCAACTGGCTACACTAACACACATAGGTACTCCACCTAATGTAATTTACAAAATGTCTATAAAGAAAGTGTGAGTGCTTTTTGTGAATGTTTCGTATAAAGTAGTCTCCAGGCTGTAAAAATGTATGTGTAAAAATGTAAAGATTATTGAAGATCTGAAAAAAGGAACTGAATGTGTGGAAGTTGAAGTCTTGGAAATATAATATCATTGCTTAACATCACAACAAAACAACAGATGCATTTGAGCCATTCATTCAACTAGACTGTATGGAGTATAGAAAGTAGTCATCCAGAAAAGGGAGGGTGGCATTAGATTTTGTATATGACAATATTGTATCATGTATATAAGAACATTTTAAAAATTCAATAAAGAGAGGGTAAAAAAAAAGTAGTCATCCGAAAGTGATGGAGTTCTGCCAAGCAAGGTCACCTTTCTATATTTGCACACACCCATCCTACATGCAATATTAGCAGTGACCAAGAAATGATATAGTATGTTAGGGCTAAAGGGGTTCAACACAATATGCACTGAAATTGACTGACTGTGTCCTCAAGGGGAATTTCCAGTGATTTACATGCTTTGTTTTCCCACCACCATGATACATTACCATGGCTAGAGGTTCTATGAACGTATGGTAACTGCTTGTCCAATGTTTGCGAAATGGGGGATGGTCAATCAATTGAAGTCCAATATTGAAACAGAAGTTGTGGATATGCCAAAAAAAACTATTAAGCAAAACAGAAAGCAAAAATAAAAAGAGTCTAAATCTAAAATCAGTAGCTGGTACTGGAATTTCACAGCAACAACTGGGTACCCATACTTACATAATTTAAAAAAGTAGCCACACGATTTCCAGTGCCTAATGTTTTGAAAGCATCAGGCTCATCTTTCTATGAAGATAGAATTTGAAAATAAAACACAAGTTAAATATACACAGGGACATGTACTTACGTAGTTCAGGTAGGTAGCAAGTCTATTTCCATCGGCCATGATGTCCTGAGGACGCTGCAACAAATGTATATATCTTTTAACCCAAACTGAAATGAATAGCTCAAGGACCCCGCCACTAAAGGGCTCTAAAGAAATCATCTGTGATCAAACTGATTATAATCTGTTGATTTAACATGGTTAAGGAAAACCAGTTAGTCATTAACAAAGATTTAATAGTTAGTATATGAAATATAATTTTGAATAATTTGAGTATATATTAGATGAACAATTAGATAATAGGACAAATGTTCATGTTGTCAGTTAATGCACAGTCCACCATGGGTGAGACTAAATCATTTGAGCCACCGTCCACCAGCAGGTTGAGGCCCTGGGCATCTTATGTTCATACACGGGCATCTTCAAGACTGAAGAAACATAATAATTCAATCTTCATCGCACTGTGATCTTAATTACAAGAACCTCCAAACAGCTTCTGATAATGACTTGGATGCGTTTAATCCCATAATTCAATCTGTGTGGAAAAAAGTATTTTTTGCAAAAGGTATGTTAATTTTAAAATTATATTTACCGATGCAGACAAAAATATTTGCATGACTGCATGATTTACTATTTGGGAAAAAAAATTCCCAAATCAAATTACTTTCGTTGGAGGGTAACAAAAGCCTTTCAACTAGTTTTAATAACAAAAGGAATATTCTTCTCCATTGTACTCCATCGTAAAATTCAAGGCTACCAATATATTGCGCCAAATCTACACGTGTTATTATCAGAAACGTGTCTCTTTCCAGGAATATGGCTTAAGGACTATAGACATGCTTGAACTGCCACTTATTTGGCAATCAGCCAAGCAGGTATGCTGGGCCCCCTTTTCAATACAACATTCCAGCTGTGATCCGAATGGAAATCTCTTTTCCCTTCACAATTGCGCGCTACTTTGATAAACGTTTGGAATGCAGCCTTCAGTGGTGAATGATCAATGACAATCAGTCACTAATCTTGCACCTTGACAGCTAAATGTGCATTTGTAAATGTTTGTCCTGGGGAAGTCATTTTAAACAAACGTCAATGTATGTTGTCCACTGCAATGAAAGACAGTGTTACATGGTGGCTACAAGTGTGAAAAATACATCTCCCAAGATCACTTCAGTATTAAGGATTGCATGTCTGTTGCACTCCTAATGCAACAAAGTGTGTCCTGTATTCTGATTACCCTTACCCTGGAGAAGTCAAAATGTGGCTCATATTGTCCTCCGACCCCATAGTTTGCAATCTGTTCAGTGAGAAAGAGTATTAGCAAAGTTAATTGAAAACCTGTGTAGTTTACAAGTCATAATAAACTGAATTTCTGTAAATTACCCATCAATAAATGTAAAAAAGTTGAGAGTTGCAGTACTGCTGTGTCATGGTGATCAAGAGTTAAATTCCTTGCTGTATACCCACAACACCTGAACAATGCCCAGTCTGGCACCGATTTGCCCAGTAATGCCCAGGGTAGGTGAATAAGGTTGACATGCATCATTGTGCTTTAGCGAATCCTAGTTGTGGGTTAGGCCCTTCAACTCAATTGTAGTTGTTGGCTGGTAAATGTGTTGTCCTCCAAATACACAGGCGCTGGCAAGTAATTCCTGGTCAAGCAAGCATTGTGATGAGAAAGAGAATGGCTTGGCGAGATGTGCTCTGGAGGCCATGTCTCAATCTGCTCTGCTGAGCCTGATGGGAACTGCTGCAAAATGGAAAGGTCCTAAGAGCGAATTGAATTTCACGAAACTGGGATGGAAAACTATTTGTCAGGGAGACTTTGTATAGTTAGAGTATCTATGAATACAATGTATGTCAATACTATACAGTATGTGATCTGTACCTGGAGTAACTCGGCAGTTTGCGTTGTCAGACCTGTAATGTCCTCTATCCTCTGGTTGACGCGCTCAATGACAGGGTCTTCCTCTCCTTCCAGCCACGCACTGAAGGAGACCCATTGAGAATGACAGAGGTATTGAAGATGTCACGTTATGGCATCTGAGAGCAGCACCACCAAAGCATTCATCCATTCTGAAGTTGTGCATTTTCTTAAAGGTTGCTAGGCAAACTGAAGCCAAGTGAGTTACTACCACTTACAGTTATGGAATGTTCCACACCTGTATAATTCATTGGCTCATCCTTCCTGATGACTCGGATAGAATCGTGTGATCCTTCCTTAAACCACATGAAGTCTCACCCAGTTGACTACCTTAAAACGGTGAGTCTTCAATGCTGGCCATGCTCAAACGACCATTTGGCCACTAAAGGCCTCAATCAATCTCTGAGAGGAAAACACATCCACTAACTTGCCACAACATGAATTCACACAGAGATCAAGTCCTGCTTACCCAAAATGACTCACCTTTTGGATACCCGGTATTGTGCTGTGGTCAGAACGCCTGTTTTGGGATCTCGAACAGTAGCTCTTGCAAGCTATACAAAGACATACGTACAGAACAAATCAGTATCGACATAAGTAGTAGTTGCAATATTTAAACACTTACAATGAGATATATAGTATAGTGAGATATACAGAGATTGTGATTTGTGAGGTAAGACTAGTGGTTGCTAGCATGAATCCTGAGTCTCTTACCCTTGGCTTGGCCAGCTCCTTGATCCTCTCAATCTCCTCATCAGACAGGGCGTTGAGGTAGCGGACGATGTGTGGACTGTCCCACTCATCCTCCTCCATAATGGGCTGGAGCAGCAGGCGAGGGTTCCTGTGCCCATCCTGGTAGCGGCAGAACAGCCGGCTACGCCTCGCATCGGTCTGAGGTGGAAGGTCAGCTGGGTTTAAGGTGTGGGAGGTCGACACGAACTAACATCTCCTTAAATCCCCTTCTAACATATGTCATCCATTTCATCCCTCTGAAGATCAATAACGGGTATCTTTGTAGGTCGATTACGTAGGGGCATAGCCACACAGATTGTCCATCTAATGCTTGGCAATTAGGTGTACTACTATTCGACTATCTTAAGAGGGTCTTTCAGAAACTCTATTACCATCTGGATTCCCTCTCCTCTGCACAGGGCCTCATAGCTCTCTCGCTCAGGCAGGTAGTCTCTGGGTCTCTGGTAAGTCCCCAGCCGGATGGGCTCCTCTGTGGCTGGCTCTTGGACCTCCTGACTGAGCTCATTCAGCTGCTTGGACAGCAGTTTTTCAAAGTAACGCAGGTTCCCTCCTGCCCTCTGGTGGCTAGGGTCTGTAAGGACACCACAAGTGATGCAGTAACTGTAATGAATAGTAATAAAAATTATGTCTACAATAAACAACTAATGACAACTCTATAAAACATTATTTCCCTTTGTTAACTTGAGTAAAGGGTTAGAAGTAACACCTATCCATTTTTTCTTTCATAACATCACAAAATACTAGACAAAACTAACTAAAAATACATCTTAGCTAATGATATTTTAAATCTGATTCTTTACTTAAATTTGACAGTGCTGGTCAATTTTCCCAGTTGTTGACCTTGACTTTGGTTCATTTCACATTACTTTCAAAAAAGTAACCACAACTGTATAATTGCAGCCCTCAAAAGACAACATCCCAGATGAGGTTCAAAATAGTAAACCGTGACCACTTTCTGGGTTCCACCCTGAACTCTCTCTCAGATGTATTGGAGTTGTTGAGAGAGTAATTCAACGAAAAAGTACAAGAATATGACATTTTATGATGAACAGTGTGTGAGAGAGTGGGTGTGTGAAAGGCAGGGTGACTGAGGGAAAGTGAGAATGTGTGTGTGAATAAGAAAGACAAACCCCCTAAAACTATCAATACAACTAAGCTCCAGGACATGACCATATCAATTTAACTAAGCGTCTGGACATAAACCGGAATCTCGTGTGTATGCGGGTGACCTACCAATGGCCACTAGGCGGCGTGTCAGCTCGATGGCACGGGGGAGGTCTCCCATCTGGTAAACGGAGTAGCTGAGATAGTCCAGGACCTCAGCCTTGGACACCACGTGCTCCTCCCCTGCGTCCATCTGCTTCAGGGCCTGCTGCATCCACAGTACCGAGTGATAGTAGTCTGCCTCTACGTAGGCCGTCTTCCCCATGTCGTAACAGTCGTCCACTGTAAGGAAAGCATTGCTGTGCATTCCTGCAGGTATAGAATATAGTATAGTCAGGACCGAAGAAATCCAGCAGCTTTACCAAAACACCCAGGTTGTCCAGATATCCGGGTTGGGTGACACATTTAATTAGTGGAATCCTCCTAAAAGGATGGCTGAAAACCATTTTGAATGCTGGAAAATCTGCCACAGTCTTTCAACCCCGGGTATAGTGCAGTTAAGCAATTAGGGATGAGGGGCTGAAATATAGTATGTGTATTTGTATCTGGCCAATATACCACAAACCCCCGAGGAGCCATATTGCAATCATAAACTGGTCGCCAAAGCATTTTGAAAAACAATTGTCATATACCACACATTTCAGCTAATCAGCATTCAAGGTTGAAATTAACCACTTTATAATAACAATTCTTGTTTTAGGGCATAATTCTATTAATACAGCACCATTCTGCTTTGTCGCCCATAGCACTTCATAACAACATCCATGAAGAAGAGTGTTTATGAGTAGTTTATTAACTGTTTATGGAGACTGCATAAATCCACACGTGTTATGATAATGTCGTGTATGTTGCTACAGCAGCAGTCAGATGGCTGTATCTGAACACTCAGTTTTTTTGGACAGAGTTCCCAGATACAGCAGGGTGTAACCCTAAGATGGAGTTAATAAAATATATATATATATATATATATATATATAGTGAATGTGTGGACATAGTATCTGCTCCAGTTATCAAGACCTTTCTGATGACTTTGCATTTCTGGAGAAATGAAATGGAGAAATGGAGAGGTTAGACATCTGTCTGGAAGAAACCACATTCTCTACAGTAGTACATAGCTAGCTGGAAGCGTTCTGGGAAGGCATGCTGAGATCCGCTCAGCTTGCAGTGTGACAACACATCTGGAGGCTTTGCAATGTTCCTTGGCAGTTTTCATGTGATGTTTAACTCTGCATGGAGGCAGACGAGGACAGCACCATGTCTTCTTTACCTGGCAGTCGCCCCCTGGCAAAGGTCTCAGAGTCCAGTTTGTACGTGTCCTGGAGGCGCATCAGTGCCTTGGCAGCCCCTTTCTCATCCTCCTCGTCAGGGAAGTACTGCCTGTGTGCTGTCATGTTGGAGATGAACCCTGCAGATGAACCCAGCAATAGCATCACATAGAGAAGCAGGTACACACATACTTAGATCATCAAAGGTCTCGTCCAAAATAGTGCACTACCTGTAACCAGGGCCCATAGGGATCTAGACATAATTAGTGTGCCATATACAGTTGTGCTCATAAGTTTGCATACCCTGGTGGAAATTGTGAAATTTTGGCATTGATTTTAAAAATATAACTGATCATGCAAAAAACTGTCTTTTATTTTAGGATTGTGATCATATGAAGCCATTTATTATCACATAGTTGTTTGGCTCCTTTTTAAATAATAATGATAACAGAAATCACCCAAATGGCCCTGATCAAAAGTTCACATACCCTTGAATGTTTGGCCTTGTTAAAGACACACAAGTTTAAAATGGCAATTAAAAAGTAAATTTTCCACACCTGTGGCTTTTTAAATTGCAATTTGTGTCTGTGTATAAATAATCAATGAGTTTGTTAGTGCTCACTTGGATGCCCTGAGCAGGCTAGACACTGAGCCATGGGGAGCAGAAAAGAACTGTCAAAAGACCGGCGTAACAAGGTAATGGAACTTCATAAAGATGGAAAAGGATATAAAAAGATATCCAAAGCCTTGCAAATGCCAGTCAGTACTATTCAATCACTTATTAAGAAGTGGAAAATTCGGGGATCTCTTGATACCAAGCCAAGGTCAGGTAGACCAAGAAAGATTTCAGCCAAAACTGCCAGAAGAATTGTTTGGGATACAAAGAAAACCTCAGGAGAAATACAGGCTGCTCTGGAAAAAGACGGTGTGGTAGTTTCAAGGAGCACAATATGACGATACTTGAACAAAAACGAGTTGCATGGTCGAGTTGCCAGAAAGAAGCCTTTACTGCGCCAATGCCACAAAAAAGCCCAGTTACAATATGCCCAACAACACCTTGACATGCCTCACAGCTTCTGGCACACTGTAATTTCGAGTAACGAGACCAAAACTCGTTACTTTTTATGGTCACAAACATAAGCGCAATGTTTGGAGAGGGGTCAACAAGGCCTATAGTGAACAGAATACCATCCCCACTGTATAGCATGGTGGTGGCTCACTGATGTTTTGGGGATGTGTGAGCTCTAAAGGCACGAGGAATCTTGTGAAAATTGATGGTAAGATGAATGCAGCATGTTATCAGAAAATACTGGCTGACAATGAAAATTGATGGTAAGATGAATGCAGCATGTTATCAGAAAATACTGGCTGACAATTCTTCTGCATGGAAGCTGCACATGGGAAGCTCTTGGACTTTCCAGCACGACAATGACCCTAAGCACAAGGCCAAGTTGTAACCACCCTCCAGTGGTTACAGCAGAAAAAGGTGAAGGTTTTGGAGTGGCTTTCACAGTGTTCTGACCTTAATACCATCGAGCCACTCTGGGGAGATATCAAACGTGCGGTTCATGCAAGACGACCAAAGACTTTGCATGACCTTGAGGCATTTTGCCAAGACGAATGGGCAGCTATACCACCTGCAAGAATTCGGGGCCTCATAGACAACTATTACAAAAGACTGCACACTGTCATTGATGCTAAACAGGGCAATACACAGCATTAAGGACTAAGGGTATGGAGACTTTAGAACAGGGGTCAGTTCATTTTTTTCTTTGTTGCCATGTTTTGTTTTATGATTGTGCCATTCTGTTATAACCTGCAGTTGAATGAGAATCCCATAAGAAATAAAAGACATGTGTTTTGCCTGCTCAGTCATGTTTTCTTTACAAATGGTACATATATTACCAATTCTCCAAGGGTATGCAAAACTTTGAGCACAACTGTAGGCATTAGGATGCTACTGGGTACATTTGCAGAGTCAAAGTTATTAAGGTGTGTAGCGTGGTCATGTAGATGGTACAGTAACTACAGTTATTAAGGTGTGTAGCGTGGTCATGTAGATGGTACAGTAACTACAGTTATTAAGGTGTGTAGCGTGGTCATGTAGATGGTACAGTAACTACAGTTATTAAGGTGTGTAGCGTGGTCATGTAGATGGTACAGTAACTACAGTTATTAAGG
>JACXGI010020610.1:0-10961 GCA_016801175.1 Esox masquinongy | reverse complement strand
GAGGCAGGGCCTTCTCTCATAGAGCTCCACTGCTGTGGAATGATTTGCCAGTTAAGATTAGAAATGCAAACTCAGTGCAAACTTTCAAGTGTCTACTAAAGACTCATCTCTACAGCATGGTCTATGATTAAGTGTAGTCTGGCCCAGGGGCATGAAGGTGACCAGAATGGCTTGATACTGTCCACCCTTGCTGTCTTGCCAGGTGGGCTCTCATTGCCACTGAGATGCCCTCCCTCCAACGCCATTCAGGGGTGGAGTCACTGGCTTGTTGTTGTCTCTCTGTTGCGTACTTGTGCAATTGGCCTGTACTCTGCTGGCTATACTCGGCCCACATTCAGGGTGGTTGCGGTTGGCGGGTGTCACTTTGGTTGATGCTTGGCAATGTGGGTGGATTGTTTTCCTGCCTGTTGGGCCCTTTCCGGGGCCTCTCCCGGATAGGGCCACAGTGTCACCGGACCCCCCTGTCTCAGGCCCAAGGTCTTACGCTGCTATATTATTGTGCTGGGGAGTAGGGTCAGTTCTCCTTCTCCACTATAAATCCTTGTAGATCTAAGGAATGCATTTTCCAAATTTTTCCTGTCTCCTGCCGTTTTAAACTTAGGAGGGCATGAGGTCCTGGCCCACACCTGAGGATTACCAGGCTTGAAAGACCCGTTGCTGTCCCGGTCCAAAGTCCTCCTAGTTGTGTTGCAGATCAAGACGATACCTGACGATTTCAGCTGCCGCTGTGCTGACACCTCCCCCTCCCCGTGTTGTCCCTGTCCTTGTCCATCTGGTCATGCTTCCGACCTGGACTAAGCTTAAATAGACTCTGGACTCAGCCCACGTGCACTTATTAATTATTACAATTCACTCACAATTCACAATGTACTCTTAATATGTTCACCCGGTACAGCCAGAAGAGGACTGGTCACCCCTCTGAGCCTGGGTCCTCTCTAGGTTTCTTCCTAAATTTCCTCCTTCTTAGGGAGTTTTTCCTAGCCACTGAAATTCAACACTACTGTTGTTGTTGTCCTTGGGGTTTTAAGGCCGGGTGTTTTGTAAAAGTACTTTGTGACAACTGCTGATGTAAAAAGGGCTTTATAAATAAATTTGATTGATTGATTGATTGATTGAATGCAGGGGATTTCAACCATTCAAATCTGAAAACAGTTTTTCCCATATTCCACCAAAATGTCTCCTGCCCCACCAGAGACAATACACTAGACCACGTGTACACAAACATTCTGGAGGCTTACAGAGCCATTCCCCTCCCCCACCTGGGACAGTCTGACCATCGCTCACTATTCCTACTTCTGAAGTATTTACCCCTCATTAAACGTGTGAAACCATCAGCGAGGACAGTCAGAGTGTGGCCAGAAGGGTCAGACTCACTACTACCGCACCAGTTTCAACACACATACTTGAGACGGTTTGCCACTCAAACCACCCTTGACTCCCATACGGACACTGAAACATATGCTTCTTCCGTTCTGGATTACATCAACATCTGCACCAACAATGTCACCACTCATAAACTAATAAAGACCTTCCCCAACCAGAAGTCGTGGATGAACAGAGAGGTCCAACTGCTAAAGGCACGTGACGCTGCGTTCAGATCCAGCGATGCGGAGGCCTACAGCTCATCCTGGACCAACCTGAAAAGGGGCATCAAGATGGCTACAAATGACCACAAACTGCATATTGAGGAGCACTTCAACAATAACTCCGAACCCCGACACACGTGGCAGGGCATCCAAGACATCACAGACTACCGGCCAAACAACCCTACCCCCACAGCCAGCGAAGTTCTCCTTCATCGATGAATTAAACAGGTTCTACGACGCTTCGACAGGGACAACAAAGAGCCAGCCATTAAAGCTGAACTCCCCCCAGACGACCCCCCTCAGACTATCCATTGCAGAAGTGTCGTCTGCACTGAGCAGGGTGAATGCATGCAAGGCTGCTGGTCCTGATGGCGTCCCCAGGTGTGTGCTCAGAGCATGTACTGGGCAGCTGGCCGAGGTCTTTACAGACATTTTCAACCTGTCACTGGCCCAGGCGGTTGTTCCAACGTGCTTCAAGACCGCAACCATTGTGCCACTGCCGAAGCAATCGACTGCGTCTAGCCTGAATGACTTCCGACCTGTCGCACTCACCCCCACAATCATGAAGTGCTTCGAAAGGACTAGTTCTGGCCCACCTTAAGTCCTGCCTCCCCCCAACACTGGATCCCTACCAGTTTGCCTACCGGTCGAACAGGTCTACAGAGGACACCATCTCCACAGCTTTACACTCTGCCGTGACCCACCTGGACAAAACCAACCCCTGTGAGAATGCTATTCATAGACTTTAGCTCAGCATTCAACACGGTCATCCCCTCTAGGCTGGTCAACAAACTCCATGACCTGGGGATCAGGCCCTCTGTCTGCAACGGGACTTTGGACTTCCTAACCAACAGTCCCAGTCTGTCAGGTTAGACAACTTCGCCTCCTCCACCCTGATTCTGAACACTGGTGTTCCACAAGGCTGTGTGCTGAGCCCCCTCCTGTCCTCCCTCTTCACCCATGACTGCGTTCCTGTACACAGCATTCTGACTAACTGCACCACAGTGTGGTTTAGCGGTTGCTCTGTTGCCGATTGGAAGGCCCTGCAACAGGTGGTGAAAACCGCCCAGCACATCACGGGTGCCCAGCTCCCAGCCATCGCAGACCTCCAGCGCAAGCGTTGTCTGCGTAGGGCGCACAGGATCATCCCTTCACATCCATCCCACAAACTGTTTGCCCTCCTACCATCAGGCAGGCGGTACAGGTCTCTTTGTTCCCGCACCAGCAGGCTCAGGAACAGTTTCTTTCAATCTACTGTAACCCTACTTAACTCTGTGACCCAGAGAACTCTGTGAGCCATCGCAAACCATACTCACCCCGCCTCTCAGGGACCCTGTTGCACTACTCCCTTTGTACTATGACACTGCATGGCAAAATCTGATAATGGAGGTTTTAAGCTGTGGTGGCCTATTACAGAAAACTAACGACTGGACTGTGGCCTAGTACAAAACACTATGCTGAGGTGGCCTGTTACAGAAAACTAACGGCTGGACTGTGGCCTAATACAAAACACTATGCTGAGGTGGACTATTACAGAAAACTAACGGCTGGACTGTGGCCTAGTACAGAAAACTAACGGCTGGACTGTGGCCTAGTACAAAACACTATGCTGAGGTGACCTATTACAGAAAATTTAGGAAGAAACCTAGAGAGGACCCAGGCTCAGAGGGGTGACCAGTCCTCTTCTGGTTGTGCCGGGTGAACATATTAAGAGTACAAATTGTAATAATTAATAAATGCATGTGGGCTGAGTCCAGAGTCTATTTAAACTTAGTCCAGGTCGGAAGCATGACCAGATGGACAAGGACAGGGACAACACGGGGAGGGGGAGGTGTCAGCACAGCGGCAGCTGAAATCGTCAGGTATCGTCTTGATCTGCAACACAACCAGGAGGACTTTGGACCGGGACAGCAACGGGTCTTTCAAGCCTGGTAATCCTCAGGTGTGGGCCAGGACCTCATGTCCTCCTAAGTTTAAAACGGCAGGAGACAGGAAAAATTTGGAAAATGCATTCCTTAGATCTACAAGGATTTATAGTGGAGAGGGAGAACTGACCCTACTCCCCAGCACAATAATATAGCAGCGGGGACTTTAGTCCAGTTTCTTATGGCGCTGCTATATAATAACAACCAGGAGGACTTTAGTACAAAACACTATGCTGAGGTGGCCTATTACAGAAAACTAACGGCTGGACTGTGGCCTAGTACAGAACACTGAAACGGCTGGACTGTAGCCTACGACAGAACACTGTAACGGCTGGACTGTGGCCTAGTACAGAAAACTAATGGCTGGACTGTGGCCTATGACAGAACACTGTAACGGCTGGACTGTGGTCTACGACAGAACACTGTAACGGCCGGACTGTGGCCTACGACAGAACACTGTAACAGCCGGACTGTGGCCTACGACAGAACACTGTAACGGCCGGACTGTGGCCTACGAGAGAACACTAAGCTGACGGTGGCCTACTACAGAACATTGTAACAGCTTGATTGTGGGTTTTTACAGAACACCTTAACAGCAGGTACCGTGCACAGACCTTCCGAGGGGCATGTGCTGAATCTGAAAAAGTGGGCGGAGTTGTCGACTCACACGGACAGACAATGCGTTGGAGAGACATGCCCATCAAAGTGAGTGATGCGCGAAAAAAGACAAACACATGCCCATTGAAGTGAGTGACGCGCGAAAAAAGACAGACAACACATGCCCATCGAAGTGGGTGACACGCGAAAAAAGACAGAAAACACATGCCCATCGAAGTGAGTGACGCGCAGAAAAAAAGACGTATGACGCATGCCCGTCTGTGTGCACGACGTACATTGCCTAGGCAGAAGGGCACATGTCAAATGGAAAGGGCACTAGTTAGCAAAGGGGCATGTGCTCTGGACAGGTTGAGCCTTACCTGTGCAGGTGCCTGTTAACAGCTGCCTGTGGCTAATTACAGAACACTGTAACGGTAGTTTGTTACAAAATCTTAAATGTTTCAATATTGTATTGAACCACAATCTGGGAGATGTTCAAAGTTTGGCACATTTCATTATAGACTGACTCAGACGAGTGCCTATCAGAGCTTCATCCCGGACGTTTTAAAAGCTCCTAGGTCTTCATAGTGTGGCAGCTGAATAAGCCATACTGAGGCATTCCAGAGACAGGTGGATTTAACCTGAGATTGTGAGATAATTTAATTTCACACTGGTGGCATTATCAATGTCACACTGGTGACATTATCCAGCTCATTATGTGACTGAAGGCAACTGGATGCACCACGTGTTATTGAAGTGTGTTATTGCAAAGGTACTGAAAACTGATGCAATCAATGCTGATCAGTTTGTAGTTAATTAAAAAAGATGCTAAATATGTGTTTTTAAATCAACATTATGTAATAGCCAGTGACAGAATATCCCAATAAAATCAATTTTAGTTTCAGGCTTTAGTCCCTGGGGGGGGTGAATGTTTACACAATCTGCTGTGTTTTGTGTGAACCCCAGGTTGTTTGGCAGAAGCTAATGACACCCCCCTTGAATCCATTACTGCGACCATTGCAGGGGGAAGGAGGTGAGGTGGAGTCACGGCAGGGGGGAGGGAGGCGGGGAGTGTGGGAAGGGACTGATTTAAAGGTCAAGCTGCGGAGGCCATCGTAAATCTAACACCACAAATCTTCCTTATCAAGACGTAGGGGGACGCAGAGGCATGGGAAGAATTCCTGAGAGCAGACAGACAGGCTACCACCTAGCTCTCTCATCCTGCTCTCCTTTCCTCCCTTCCCCTCTTCTCTCCTTTACTCTACTCCTCTCCCTCTCTGCAGTGTCTGGTCCTACAGCGGAGTATTAACTACTTCAGAGCCAATCTGAAGTAGTAGTATTAACTACTTCAGAGCCGGACGTTGCAAACCACCCGGACGCTGCAAACCACCCGGACGTTGCAAACCACCCGGACGTTGCAAACCACCCGGATGTCTCCTCCCGAGGAAAAAGAACCAGGTACCCTGTTCCTGGAGATCTACCCTCCTGTAGGTTTAACACCAACCCTGTTCCTGGAGATCTACCCTCCGGTAGGTTTAACTCCAACCCTGTTCCTGGAGATCTACCCTCCGGTAGGTTTAACTCCAACCCTGTTCCTGGAGATCTACCCTCCGGTAGGTTTAACACCAACCCTGTTCCTGGAGATCTACCCTCCTGTACGTTCTGACTCCAACCCTGTTCCTGGAGATCTACCCTCCTGTAGGTTTTAACTTCCACCCTGTTTCATGAAAACTACTTTCAGGACCTGAATGTCTGACTCCCTCCCCTCAAAAAATAGGTTGAAGAACCCGTTTGTAAGCTTTTACAGTGTATTACATAAATCAGAACCATTTATGTATTCGACTGATAAAGAAACACTGCAGGTCAGCCTTGAGCCCCTTTGACTATTGAATGCTTTCTACAAAGAGCAAATATGTACGCAATGCTTCATTAACATCCAAAGAGGGGGTGTCAAGAGTGATTTGATCAGCAGTGAATGTGATTTCAAAAAAACATGCTCTCTTACGGTTGCCATGGCGATATAAGCTACACATTGACCATCCATAAGACACTCAACATCTGGAAAGACACATTTACTGGACACTTGTGGTTACAACGCACATACAAACAGAGTTGACTGCCAAATTTAAACGAAAGCAGAGATGATGTCACTAAATTAATTAAAATGATAATTAACAGCAACAGAAAAATGTCTTCTATTCAAAAACCCCTTGTCGATAAATCCAAATTACACGTCTCTTGCTCACAGTCAGTCAAGAAAGTGTGTGTGTGTGTTGATGAAACCAAGCAGAAACAGACTCTGGTGGAGGTCAGCAGTATACTTAGGAAGGTGGGTTATGTCCGTCCTGTGGTAATTTAGTTTAGCCCAGCAGATCTCCAGCATAGTGTGTGTGTGTGTGTGTGTGTATGCGTGTGTGTTGTATCAGGTAAACCAATTACTATGTGACATGAGTGACTGAGAGGAGAGAAGGATCCCTAGCGACCACTTCCTCTATTATTAGTGTCTTCTATCCCTCCCTCCACCCCTCTGTTCTCTCGCTCACTCCTTCCATGCCTCTCTCATCCCTCTCCTCCTGATCCCTCCCTCCATCCATCCAATCTGTGTTGCTCTTTCTCTCCCACCACCTTTCTTGCTCTCTTCAGCCCTCCCTCTCCTTCTGTCCCTCCCTCTCTCTCTTTCTTCATCTCTCTCTCTTTCTCCCCTCATGAGCCAAAAGGCACCTTGTCCTTCATTCCTACTGTGTGCGCGTGTGTGTGTGTGTGTGTGTGTGTGTGTGTGTGTGTGCGGATGCGTGAACATGTGTCTAGAAATAATACCTCATCACTAGGTTCAATGACTAATTTGCCCACAGGCCTTAATACCTTACATTCACAGGTAATATAACCCACATCTAGTCAGTGTGAAGACTAAATCAAGTGAAACGCCACTGCTCTTTTCTGTCTTTTTAGTTTATAGCCGCTAGTTCCAAGGGGATCAACAATCACATGCCTGTGGGTAAATCAACTGGTTTTGATCCCCTAGATCCAAATAGTTTAGTGATGGGCACAGAAAAAAACACATCATATGGCAACTATCAAAGTGACTATTGACATACTGGAGGCACTACAAACCAGCTTATTCTGGATGACGTGACAGAACACAGAGCAAAAAGGCCACATACAAAAATGTATGAACTAACCTACTACACTAGACGCTAACCTACTGCTCTAGATGCTAACCTACTACACTAGACACTAACCTACTACACTAGACGCTAACCTACTACACTAGACGCTAACCTACTCCTCTAGACGCTAACCTACTGCTCTAGACGCTAAGCTACTACACTAGACGCTAACCTACTCCTCTAGACGCTAACCTACTCCTCTAGACGCTAACCTACTCCTCTAGACGTTAACCTACGGCTCTAGATGCTAACCTACGGCTCTAGACGCTAACCTACGGATCTAGACGCTAACCTACAGCTCTAGACGCTAACCTACTGCTCTAAACGCTAACCTACTGCTCTAGACGCTAACCTGTGGCTCTAGATGCTAACCTGTGGCTCTAGATGCTAACCTACTGCTCTAGACACTAACCTATGGCTCTAGACGCTAACCTACTGCTCTAGATCTTAACTGTAAGATCTTACACATCACTGTATATATTAGTTAGCAGGATGGTCATCCTCAGCTGTAAGGTGACGGAAACATTGTTTCACGGTAAAGGACAGCTTCCAATATATTCAAGCCCTAATACATATATAATGTCCTAACACAAGAATGTAGTCAAAAAGAGTGCTTTTATCATTTCTGTCCAGAACCTGAAATTAGATTTTATTCAGATTGTTGATTTTAAAGTCACAGATTGACGCTGCTGTAGAACATACTTTAAATTTTCAAGCCTATTTTAAAATAATCTACTATGTATTTTCACCACTTTCGGTATCAATGCTGTGGCTTTATGTTGATTTGTCTTTTGTTTTATTATGTCCGCTGATTTCAGGGGTGATATAACTAACCCATCCAACAAGAATTAACAGTTGTCATATTAAAGTGGCTTCACACAAAAATAACTTTTTTGTTTGTTCAGGTTAGGACAATGCCCAAATATGGCTATAATACAGGCCAATGGGGGCATTGGTGAGCAGTATTACAGCTTAAGAGACTGTTACTTTACAGGTATGTCACAAATACACACACAAACACAGACCTCTCATGTCTCTCCAATATAAACTGATATACACTTTGTTCTTCTAATCCTCTTCCTGTTCTCTTTTTCCTCTCTCCCTCTTTCTCCTTTACTTCCCCTCCCTCACTCTCACCTTCTCATTTCACTCCTCTCTCTTGCTCTTTGCCTCTCTAACTCTCCCTCTCTTACTCTCACCTCTTCCTCCCTATCTCTTTTTCTTTTTCCCTCTCTCCCACTCTCTCTTTCTGTCTCACTCTCTCCCTCTCTCTACCTCCTTCGCTCCTTCCCTTCATATGTCTGTAACCATGGCAACTACATTCATTCACTAGACTAGAGGCAAATAATGAAGAAAATGTGCTTTCCATTTAGATTAGTTATAAAGCGAGAGACAGAGCAATACACAAAGAAAAAAAGAAATGGAGTAGAGAGAGAGACCAAGAGAGGAAGACAGAGGTAGAGAGATGGAGAGAGTGAGACAGAAAGAGAGAGTGGGAGAGGGAAAAAGAAAAAGAGATAGGGAGGAAGAGAGAGGTAGACAGAGAAAGACAGAGAAAGCGGGGGAAGAGAGAGGTAGAGCATAGAGGTAGAGCATTATCACTTTTACAGGCTTATCACAGCCCCATCACATCATATCACCATTATATCATTATCCCATCACTAGCACAATCCCAACACATCACTCTCATGTCACAATCACAGCCCTAACACATCAATGCCATATCACCATTACAGCATTATCACAGCTCCACCACATCACTATCATATAACTTTCCCAGCATAATCAGAGCCCCACCAAATCACTATCATATCACCATTACAGCATTATCACAGCCCCATCACCTCAATACCATATCATCATTACAGCATAATCAGAGCCCCGCCACATCACTATCATATCACCATTACAGCATTATCACAGCCCAATCACTTCAAAACATCGTCAGATACAGGCTGGAAAAGGAGTAATCCTCAGAGCTAACACACTAAAATATGTGATGACAAAATCAATGGAATATAGACGTCTGAGTGGAGCTTAAATGATCTGAGAAAACGATTGGTTGTGTTATAACTAACATTCACGCTTCTACAAAGGAAACGGGGTACAATTTGTTTGACTTGGAAAAGACCCAGAAACAGCCCAGTTCTTTGGTGGCGTATCAATGTTTCGGGACGGGCTACTACAACCGCCAAGCAACACAAAATGTGCACACACACACACACACACACACACACAGACAGACAGACAGACAGACAGACAGACAGAGAGAAAGAGACAGAGACAGAGACAGAGAGAGAGAGCGCTCTGTTAACAGGATTCTACATCCTGCTGTTGTATAAACAGTTCAACTGAAAATGATCGTGTAGTCTCCATCTCCGCGTGCGTGCCGTGTGTATACAGAGACCTGTCAACACATCCCGTATAACAAGTTGTCCTAAACATCATTACCATGTAATGAGTGATAATGAAATAACAGCAGATCTCAAATGATAAAATAAACAGGTAGATGCAGCACAGGCCAGGTAGAGCATCACCAGGGAAGATACCCAGTACAGGCCTGGTAGAGCATCACCAGGGAAGATACCCAGTACAGGCCTGGTAGAGCATCACCAGGGAAGATACCCAGTACAGGCCTGGTAGAGCATCACCAGGGAAGATACCCAGCGTCTATGGGCCCCACACTTCAGACAGCCACCGAATGCAAAGGATTTGCAAACAGGTAGTAAATATGAAGTTATTCAATATAACATTCATTTGTCAGACTACAATATATGAAACATTGGATAAAAGCAGCTGTAATTCTTATTCCTTTCAGAGTTCATGGATGTGCATAACTTCAAATTGAAGCTGACAGTCTATAGTTTACCTTTAAGTCATTGTTTCTTATCAAATGTAATGTGAGTACAGAGCCTAAACAAGGCAAGTTAAGTCACCGCCCAAACACTTAACGCCCTGCACGGTATGTACTACTACAAACAGACAAACATACATGTCTGTGTTTGTTTATGTGTGTCCGTATGTGTGTGTGTGTGTGTGTGTGTGTGTGTGTGTGTGTGTGTGTGTGTGTGTGTGTGTGTCTGTATCGATGAGTGTGCGTCTTTGTGTATCTGTGTGTGTCTTTGTGTCTAGTGGAAACAATGAATTGGAAACCAGAAACCAAACATCTCAGTCTCTTTTCTCTGACTAAACAACAAGAGGAAGGGAGTGAGAAAGACAGAAGGAAGAAAGAGAGGTAAAAAGATCAGAAAGGGAGCGAGAGAAGAGTATAAGACACCTCACAGAGAAAAACTCAGAACACCAGCTTTATGAACAGCCTTAAAGGCAAATAAACTTGGTTGTGCTATAAAGATATTCATACTATCAACAACAAAGGAAATGTTTACAGAGGTTAACATTTGGGTTAGGATCAGAATTTGTGTTAATGTAAGGGTTAAGTTTAGGGATGAGTACGAGGATTAAGGTTGGGGTTAGTGTTAGTAGATAATTCATTGAAATGTTATTGATAGTCAGTAAATAGTCTGTAAACAGTCTATGAAGTAAATATAGATTGACAATCCAAACAGTGTCTCAAAGTCTTTGTGGATTTGTTGTGCTGTTGGTGTAGTCACCTGTTGCTAACAACAAGCGTTTATCTTGAAAACAAGATGTTTCCTGACAATTTCCCTCTCCCAGTCAAACGTTGA
>JACXGI010020609.1:0-10953 GCA_016801175.1 Esox masquinongy | reverse complement strand
GGCTTGGAAATGCTGGTCTCTCCTCCTCAGATGAAGAAGAACCCTGAACATTCTTTATTTTGTTAACCATTGGAAATTTGGCCTTTTTTTAAAACATTTTTTAAGAGGTTTTCAAAATATCCACAATGTATTTGTTAATGTATATTTGTTTTTATTTGTTGTGGCTCAGATGAGGGGTAATAAAAGAAATTATGAATGGAAGTGGATGTTTATGTTATTTTTGTTTTTTGTCTCAAAATAAGAAACACTTACAGTGACCCCATGTTGGCTCTTCTACCTATTCTTTACATAGCTGGTAGCCCACATTGTGATATGTTGTCCAATTTAGAGCACTGGTAATCCAGATTTGGTAATCTTGAAAACTGTGTATCTGGATCAGGGTGATCCAGTCCAATGTTGCTTTGAAAAACCGACATAAAAGTAAGACTGATTACCTAATCCTGGATAGCAAAAGATGGGATTTCCAAATACGGATCATTCTGATCCGAATAAAACTTTTTGAACAACTGGGCCTAGGAGTGTGTCAACACTAGAAGCACCGAGCCTTTCACACCTACTAGATGCGCCGTCAGGTGTCATTTTGACCCATGTCAAAATGACCCCGTGTTTTGAATGGGAGGGTGTTGCTGACACACAATGATCGGTAGATGGCGCATCTTCCGCATATATCCAATTAGGGGTGGGACGAAATGAGAATTTCATGCCACGATTATCCTGGCCAAAATTATCCCGATTTACGATTTTATCCCGATTAATAACAATCCTAATAACAACTCTGGTTTCTAGCTCAAAACGGCTGATCAGATATTCTTCCATTACATAAATATTGTTCTTGTGCATTTAAAAAGCCATTAAAGTATAATAATATCAAAAAAGGTTTTTCATAATTAACTAATACTCTAAAAACATGTAAATCTCTAAATGTATATGGTTGCCAGCTTCATTGACAATACATTGCAGAGGATATTTAGTGACATTTAGAATTGCCATTTGTACTGCATTTGCCTTCATTGCACATCTATACATTGCACATCTGTATGTCACATCTGTAACATACATTATATTTAATACAAGTACATTTTCTGCCCTCTTCTATTCACAGTTCTTGTTAGATGCTAACTGCATTTCGTGGGATACTGTATTGTACTTGTTCAATGACAAATTTGAATCTAATCTAAAAAAAAAAAAAACCCAGGCAGGCCTAGTTAAGCCGGCCAGCAATACAAAACGTTGATTGTGGCTGCCCTCTCAAGATTTCAACCCAGGTCGCCCACGTGAAAGGCTGTGTCTTTAACCACTACACCACAGGGCTGACCATTTGCAGGGTGTCAGTACAGCATATTGACATTATATAATATTGTAATGCATTAATACATTATATAATATTGTCAAGTTTGAATATTTCGTTAGACACCATTAACCATTGTGTTAAACTGAGTAATGTTTCTTATTAATTTTACCTCCACCACAAATAGTGTCTATGAACTGCATGACTTTTGCCACTGGCCGTTTTAAAAGCTTATTAGCCAGTAATATGTTGCTAGACGCCATTACGCATTGTGTTAAACTTTGTAACGTTTCTTATTAATTTTACTACCACCACAAATAGCATCTATTAACTGTATGGCTTTTGCCGCTGGCCGTATTAACAGCTTATTAGCCATTTGTGAATGACATTGATACAATAACTACTGTATCAATATAGGTGACGACAACAGACTTTTACGTCAAGAGAGAATCGTGTAGCAAGTGTTTGACTATCCTGAAGAAATCCTAAGACATAATTCAAAAATCCACCAGAAATAGTTGCAATATGACAGTAAACTAGTGATGGCCGTTCTTTTAGCAGCAGGATATTATGCTAGAAGCGCTAACTCAGAATTTCTTTTTCAAAATAAAAGCCATCATTGAACTATATAAGGCACTACAGTTAACAATCTAGTCTGTCAATCTAGTCTGTCATTTTATGTGTAATGTCTGTTCCAGTGTTGTTCTTGTCTGTTGTTTTTTTACATACTAGATTGTTAACTATATGGCCTTATACATTTCAATTATGGCTTTTATTGTGATAATGAAAATCTGAGTGCGGCCAGCATAATGTCCTGCTGCTAAAATAACGCTAATGGAGCGTCGTTTGGCCATCACTACAGCTTCATTTTAGGCTTCCCGTAGCTACAGAAGGTTGTAGCCAGCAAAGTTTTTGTCTATTCTGAACAAATCCTCTTTTACCACTGTCCGTTTTAACAGCTAATTAGCCATTTGTGAATGACATTGAGTATCTATCAATATAGGTGACGATAACTGACTTTTGTCAAGTGAAAAGATGAGAGAATCGTGTAGACAGCGAAGTGTTCATCCGTCCTGAACAAATCCTAATATCCACCAAAACTGTTTTATTTGAGGCTTCCTATTATGTAGCTACATAAGGTAATACCCAGCGAAGTTTTTGTCTGTCCTGAACCTCAGGCATAATGTGTTTAGACTGTTATGAGAGTCAAACGTGGGACCTGTTGTTACGTAGCCTGCGTCTCTAACCACTATGCTGTTTAACAAGGGGTAGTCAGTCAGTCAGGGATGGACGGACTCTCTCACTCAGTAAGAGACATTCGCTCTTCTAGGCCGGCTCCGCTTACACAGTCCGGCAAAAATTGAGATATGCACTCCACCAGTTAAATAAAACAAGTAGTCAGGAACACATCCGTGACCGGCAAGAGCTTTTTCAAGTCACTCATCATTTCTCCATGATTTCATAGTCGTGAGTATTTTCCATCACGATTAGTACTAAAATCGTCTATTGTCCCATCCCTATATCCAATTCCAATGACACTATTAGCGCCGGAAGAAAATTTGACCAAGAGGCACTTTAAAAAAAAATTGTGTGGGTGTACATGCAAACATTTTTACAGTCAGGTTAGAGACCAAACCAATGTTGAAAATCATGAAGTGAATAATAGCCTTAGAAATGCATATACAGTGAGGGAAAAAAATATTTGATCCCCTGCTGATTTTGTACGTTTGCCCACTGACAAAGAAATGATCAGTCTATAATTTTCCAGAAATATGCTATCGAATACTTATTTCACTCATTAAAATGCAAATCAATTTATAACATTTTTGACATGCGTTTTTATGGATTTTTTTGTTGTTATTCTGTCTCTCACTGTTCAAATAAACCTACCATTAAAATGATAGACTGATCATTTCTTTGTCAGTGGGCAAACATACAAAATCAGCAGGGGATCAAATAATTTTTACCCTCACTGTAGATGTCCCAAAAGATGAAATAACATTTTTACACCATTGTGTATGGATCAACAATAGAGTAATGGCTAAAAAATGATTTGAAAGTAAAAGAAATTGTATGGCTAACTTTGAAATATTTTCTAATATCAAGGTAAGCCTAATAGCAAACGCCACATGTCGGGGTGCCAATGTAAGCCATCCAGGCCAGGGTTTACATTAGCCAGCAAATGCTGGCTTTTGGCTGGTATCACGTGTAGGCCTAGTTGTCTGGCAGGTGAAAATAACAACGGCCAAAATGTCAGGGGGGAAATACACCAAATAAATAAATAAATGGATTAAAAGCATTTTAAATAGCCTGATATTGTGTGACCTATATATGTTGGCAAGAAAACATGTTTCAATGTTTAATATGCAATGGCACACCATATTTATATCCACACATTTTAATGGCCATTATCTAATTAGAAAATATGGTTTGAAATGACAAAATTTGACCTACAATTTGGGCCAAAATATTTTACACGTGCTTGGGTGTTTTTCTTTTGTCGATCACAGTTGATTGAACAAATAAGCGACTGAAACGTGTTTGTCTCATAAAAATTTGATGACTAATATAAATAAAAACATTGGTTGGATCATAGCGTGTGTTTTATTGTTGTTTAAATGTAGGCTATTATATGGCTATTTAAAACATGTGAGGTAGGATATGGCCGGATTTCTGGAATTATTGATACGGCCATATTGGCAGTAAAAAAAAGTATATTGTAAACACTGCATTAGACTTTGTTCATCAATATAGCGTACGCCTTACAGTAAGGCTTGTTACTAAAAAAGGAACCGTAACACTGATAGCCTTAAATTATAAGTCTCCAATATGAAAGACTGTGCTTCCTGAATTTTTCAATGGTTTTATCAATCGTTAGATCTATACCCCACATTTTGCGTCAGTTTGGACAACAGGTTACCGGTAGGCAAACGTAGGCTACTGATCTCTGTAGATTGATAAAAACTTTTGAAAATAGTTAATATATAGCATTATTACCTAAGGATAATACGATTTTTTTCTAAAAACAAATTAACACATTGTGTAAGGCGATGGGGCATAGATGGCAATAATAATTCACTATTCAATAGGCTCTAATGGCCTATTGAAACCATGGAGAGAAATTTACAATTTAATTGAACAACTGAATGGGCGGAGCTGTTAAGAAAATTGTATTCACAGTACAATTTCTTTAGCATTTAGTGCTATAAATTACTGTGTGTGGAGTGTGTGGCTGAAGTTCACTGTGTAGACCGCTGCACAGTAAAAGTGGTGGAACGGTTTGGTCGGTAGCGTATTTCCTTACAAAATCCCGAAGGGACAGTTGCCTAGTAAGCGCAACAGAATGAAGTCGATGCACCAATCAAAAAACAGTATTCAGTAGAGCCCGCCCTTACAACTTTGATGGGTGAACGTGACAGATTCAATAATGACAGATACCACAATTACTGCAACCATTAAATAAATATATCATGAAATATGAAATTATGAAATAAATCGTTAAATGTACAAATACACCATTAAATTTTACATGTTTTTTATTAATTATTTTATTTATCACTTAAATTATCTATTTACATTTATATATAATTATTTCATGGTGTATATATTTATTTAATAAAGTCCCTAAAATTATAAAGTCCCTAAAAAAGTCAAGCAGAATGAACTCTTCACAATCTTTGCTGGGTGAGCAAAATAGGCTCCAGCGCTGTCAAATATTACATGACTGCCGGGTTGCAATTATTGGAGCCAGATCACAATGATTTTTATATATAACAATCTTCTTGCAAAGTATTTAGATTCTAGAATCATGTTTCAAATCTGAATAAGGGATCTTAGGCCAATGTTAGAAATGTCTCAACAAATGCCACGCGAATAATGTCGGTTTCCATAGGATCTAGTCCATGCGTGCAGAAGAGTGATTAACATGATCTGTGGAAAGTAAGGCTAAGACCATTTACTGAAACTCGTTTGAATCTTAATTTCAGTATGTTTAAACCTAGTTTAGAATTGTTTTTCAATGCATTGTAATGTGGCCAAATTTCGCAACATTATTATTAGTCAAACATGTTTCAGTTGCTTATTTGTGGCATCAACTCTGACCGACAAAAGAAAAACATTCAAGCATGTGTAAAAGATTTTAGTAATTTCCAACCATATTTCCTAATTAGATAATGCCCATTAAAATGTATAGATATAAATATATGTGGTCCTATTGCATATTAAATGTTGAAACACATTTTGCTTAGTCACACGACCAAACACTCCGTAATGTCTTACTGTATGAGCAGAGTTGGGGAGTAACGGATTACAAAAAAACAGTAACTGTAATCCATTACGTTACCAACGAAAATATTGTAATCGGATTACAGATACGTTTAAAAAAATTAGGATTACTTTTGGATTACTTCAAATGAAAAAGAAATAATTATGACACGCTGCATGCTTGATTTCTTTATTTATTATTTTAAAAACATTGTTATTTGAACCAAAATAACAATTGAGCACCTCAGTTGTTGCGCGTGATCATCATGCGCGCAAACGTGGACACGCATAAGCAGTTTAATGACTGATGAAGCACTAGTGTAATTGGTAAAAACAGTGTGTTTCTAGGATAATATTAGCCGACTCATTTAAAGGTGATTTAGTTATCTACTCGACGCATCTTTCTCAGAACAATGATAGGCGATAGGCCTACCTCCTGTTATATATTAGTTCAAGTGTTATATATTATATAGTTCAAGTTTCAAGGTTTATTTGTCAAATGCACCAAACACAGACGAGAAGAGTTGCACTGAAAAACTCAGACAGGAAATGTTTTTGAAGATTAGGCAACTATTTGTTAGATAGCTGTAACATGGGGCTGCCTTCAAGATAAAACATTATATGGAATTAATCACGATATTTAAGGAGAAAAGTGTGTTGGGAAGCACTCTGCCGAAGGATGAAGCATTTGACGCAACCACCTCAACTCCATCCATACAGGTAGGCCATGTGCATGTGCGTCTATTTATCATTGGCTGCTGAGGACATTGACTTTAAGCTAAGAGTTCAGGTGTATAATCACAGTTTATTTCTATCATTTGCGACTCGAAAATCAATTGCTGATGTTACGTTCGCGCGGTAAAAACGTATTTGTGTGCGGGTGTTCACGATTGCAAACGTGCGTTCGCGTGCCTGGGGTTTCTGCCCCGTTTTGACAATGTTGGTGGTTGTGGAGCAAAACATCAGACTACTGTAGATTAAGTGTACGCGCAAAAAGCTTCGGATATATACAACAATGCCAATACCCTTTTTGAGAAATTGACATTTATTTTTCTAAAACGTTTTGAAGCAATTAAAAACATGAATAAAACAAATAAGAGAAAAGGCTAATGCATCTTTCGATTTTGGGTTATGTTCAGATAAACAGCCCGATTCTGGAAGATCGAGGGTTATTGGATTAATTGGAACGACTGAATATCTGACAGACCTTTAGAGTGTAATGTAGAGACGTAGCCCAATCATATTGAAGTAGAAAGCAATGGTTTAGAAACTCTTTCCAAAGCCGCTGTACAAAACCCTTAAGTTAAAATGCAAATTCCGTTTTTGGCCAGCTATGTAAACTCTAACATTGATTGATCCCGTAAAGGATGTTTAATTGGTTATAGGCTATCACTATTTGTTTTCTAATGCCTCTTAATATGAAAGTAATCTAAAAGTAATCAGATTACGTTACTTATTTTGAGTAATCTAAAAGTTACGTTACTGATTAAAAATGTAGACAGGTAACTTGTAACTGTAACGGATTACATTTAAAAAGTAACCTACCCAACCCTGTGTATGAGCGAGCGGAGGCTAGCTGTTATCTTGGCAACATATCATATAGGTCACAGAATGTTAAGCTATTCAATATGCTTTTAATCAATGTAGTTTTTATTTGGCATATTTCCAACTGGACATTTTGGCTGTTGATATTTTCATCTGCATGACAACTACTTGGATACCGCCTGCATTTGCTGGCTATAACGTAAACCCTGACATGCGCACACACACGCATGCACGCAGGCTCAGGCTCATCTATTACTGCTTTTCCACTGCATGGTACCTGCTCGACTCTATTTGCCTCTACTCGCTTTGGGAGCTTTTCCACTGCATGGTACCAGCTCGACTCAGCTCTACACGCCTCACCTTTTTTGCTTTTTTACTGGCCACAAGTTAGGATAGTACCTGGTACCAAATACCAGAGGCGTTGCTAGGATCACAATACATTCGGGGCTTAGCCCCCCCCCCCCCCAGGACTGAAAGTACAGGGTTTTGAATGACCATGAGGAAAAATTCGTTGTACATGCTAGCGGCCTACACGTCTACATTGTTATAATGTGCGATTGGAATTATAGATGAATAGATCAGAGGCTTTTTTAAAAAAAAATTTGGGGTCAATTTGAGTTCCTGGGATATTCATAAAATATGACCTATCGGCGCCACTGAAAGATACTTTTTTAGTACCTGGTCCGTTGAGATTCCAAGCAAGCTGAGGCGACACCAAAAGGTGACGTGAAAACACGGAAGATTTCTGATTGGACAAGAGTGACACAAAGCGTGCAGCAAAGCAAAACAAGCTGTTCTGCTGTTAGCCGCCCAGTGTCAGAGAATCGTTTTATGAGACCAGAATGGCGCGTTTTTGCGGGTCTGTCCCAGGAGTCCTTGCATTGATATGGGTTTATTTCAGTGCCAGTGCATAGTCCAAAACTCCTCTCGAGTTTGGACCTATGCAGAGGCATTGAAATCAACTCGTTATCCCTGTGAGAGACCCACAAAGAGCTGTTTTTGTAGCCTACAAAAGGACCTCGTCTTTTTCCTCCTATGGGTTTTTCTATAGGCTATCTGGCATACATTGCATTGTTCAAAGTAGTAATGTCCAGCCAAACAGAAGCAGCCTACCAAGCTTTCTAACCATTTTTGCAGTCTTCAGTGTATTAAGACCAAAGTTACTGCTCACATGTACTTCCTCGCTACTACTGGTATAAACGCTGCCTGGTGTACAGTAGGCTACTCTTGTGTCAGTCGGGGTGGTGTTATAGCCAGCAATTAATAAGGCAATTATTTATAACTTTTAATCTAGATGGATGGGTTATGTAGGTTGATTTAAATGTGTTGGTGTTTAGTTGTTAGCTGTACACACTTAAATAGAACAGAACATTGCAGTTACGTCATCTTTTATACTGCAGGGCGATAGTTCTATTCTACTTTTTCACTGTTTTTCAAACAGGCTCTGTGACCATGTTATCCAGATTTAGTTTAGTTTTGATTTGCCACTTTATGTTCAAAGCTTGTCAATTTAAAAGAAAATTGATGGAGTTCATTCAATAGATTTTTCTGTTCACTGCAGGGTTTACGTTAGTTGGCAAATGCTGGCTTTTCGCCAGTATCAGGTGTACAATATCTCCATTATTGTTCCTGTGTGTGTTGAGTTCCTGTGATGAATCCATAATGCCTCATCCAGAGGGGAACACATGAGAAAATGGGGAAAAACATAATTAAATAATGTTAACAGAACATTTCATAATATTATACAAGTGCCTTATAGTTTAGTGGTGACCATGCATGTCTGTTAAGAATTATATTGCCCAAGAATTCGACAAATCATAATGCCCCATAATGCCTAGTGGCAAGTTTTTTGTTTTTTTTGCATTTCACCATTAATTTATCCCATAAGGCATTTTAGATTCACTTCAAATAAGGACTGTTTTATTTAGGCTAGGCCAGGATAAGATGATGTTTCTTAACAAATTTGCATCAATTTACTCAAAAACAAGATAGATTAATTGAAGCAAAAACACGATAGATTAATCATATGCTAAAGTCACTATTTAAAATTCAAAGCTGACAGTTACCATAGTAATTTGTTATAGACCAACGGAAAACTTGAATAGATTTACAATATCTATATACTGGCTAACGTTTATCTGTTCAATAAAATACAACTAGTCTGTATTAAGTCAAACATATTTAAGGCAAAACGGCATAACCAACTAACACTGCAGTTAATATCCAACTTGAATTCTGGAGATGCACTGTCTTAACTATACAGTACAGACTGTAGCTAGGTAGTCAACTTGCTGGCTAGTTAGCATGTTAGCTAACTGCGTCATGACATAATTTAAGGATGTGGTAATAAAACTTACACTTCTACCGTTACAACAAACATTGATGGATTGAATCATTACATTGATGTAATTTTGGCAATAATTTCACCTGAAACACTTACCTTATTTGTCGTTCTTCTGTCAAAGAGATGTTTGTTGCACCAAAGCATTGAAAATTAACTTATGTTGCACCCAGAGGTTTTTGTGAACCTAGAGAAGATGGTCCACCAATCACGTTCAAGTTGTCATGCAGCATCATGATGTTGCTAAAATACGTCACAAAAAAGCACCTCGTGGGATACTGGACAACTGAAGAAAATTTTTTATACAGCTGTGTTGCAACGTCATTGTAATTTTTAATAAGAAAGCGATAGCCAAGTATTTGATCAAAGGGATGATGACTACAAAATGGGAAAACATGACATGAAACAAAACTTTATTTGGAGCCAACATAAAGAGTGGGCTTTAAACAGCAATTGGTATAATGGTGTTAAAACATCCAAGAGAGAATAATAACGGTTAATATAAACTGAAACACAAATCTATATTTGAAGCCGACAGCTCTCAAAATAGCAACGTTTGAAAAGCAATTGCTAAGAAGCAGCAAAACATGCAAGAGACAACTATAGAATTCAAATAACTATTCACCTGCAACTACATCCAAGTAGAATAACTGGATATCTTGAATAAACCCAAAGTGCAATTTTGTCTGCAAAGCATGTGCGTAACAAGTCAGGCCATCCATTACTACAGCACTCCTGTCAAGTCTTTAAGATGTATCATGTGTTTTTTTCACAAATATGTACATCAAATGCTGTTGGATCAACAATGAGGTCATCATCAGTTATTGTGGGCACAGGGTTTGTGGCTGTGTTTGTTGAGGACGTGTCAGCAGTCATTGCAATCAGCCGTTTGCCAATGGTACACACATTGACCTTGTCCATCTCAATAAAGTAGTGAACAATGGCTGTTGTGTTGGCACTGTTGAACAGATGTGGTGGGACGATTGTCAAGAGGTATTTATCCCCAATTGTGAAGTCATCTGGAGTGCCATTTTCAACAGTGAGGGTAATGACAGCCTGCCATGATTCTTCAATTTTGGATGTCTTGCAGTACATGTAGCAGTTTGTACAAATGGATGTGCGACACTCTGGGTTAATGTCCTTGATAAGGTGCTTGCGGGGACACGTGGTTGCAGGAAACCCGAATGCCAACAACCTCAGCAAAGAAACTTGATGAATCATCAGTGATAGGTGGCACCACGGTTGATCTAGGCGGACGTTTGATTTGAACGATTTCAGTGCTGGGGGATGTTGTCAGACTGACCTGGTCATTAAAAACTCTGACAGAAACATTTTGGAGAGTGTACCATTTGTGAACATTCAGCACTGTTTCTCCCCAGGTTATGAGATGCAGACTGGCCGTGGTGTCTGCTACTGCGTACTTGGAGGTTAACATGGCTTTATTCTGATGTGTGATCCACTTCTCTTCCTGCAACAAGAGTTCTTGGACTTGAATTGTGATGGAGACCTGTGAGGG
>JACXGI010020608.1:0-10961 GCA_016801175.1 Esox masquinongy | reverse complement strand
TGGAACAGAATTGTCTGGAAAGTAGCGGCAGGCTCCAAAAATTATAAATTGACATTTCACTGGCACTGAACTGTCTGTGTTGCTAAACAACTCCTAGAGGGCCTCATCAGCTTACACAACATGTTTATAGGGGACAAAACTGTATTTTTACTGAACAAATCCTACCTAGTGGACCTGTAACTGGATAGCAGTAATTTTCGCAAACGGGAAAACTGAAGGATACGGGAGGGTCCTCAAGCACTGGCTTGTCGTTTGGGTTGGCCACATTTATTTATGAGGCTGCGTTACATGTACTAGGCTACTATGTTACAACTCCAAGATCCGTCTCTGGGAGGAAACTCTGAGTTTAGAAAGTTAGTTTCACACACAAAAAGTAACGTGTGTGGTCAAAAGTAGACCATATTCATTTAGACCACAATGTGTACCGAACGTCCTGTACCGAACGGTATGGTACGGATAGGTGTACCGTTACACCCCAACCAAAGACCAAATATTATTTAACACAATACTATGTCAAAATGAATATATCATATCATAAGTTATACTGTTTGATTTCAGTAAATCCTGGCATTGATCTGGGCTGTTTTTGTTGATTTTATGAAATATTGTATAAAGAAATCAACAGATTATGTCTTTATTCCACCCTGCGGGGCCCCTTGACCTGGGATGTGCACCTGTGCTGCTGGTGGGGTGGGACCATGGTCATCAAATTCATTATTAATTACTTTAGTAATTGATAAAAATACTTTTGGTATGTTTGGTCATAATGTACCAAAACAGCATAAAAGTATTGAATATTTTGAATAAAATAATGACCGGGTCTGTTTTAATATTTGATTGACTTTGTAACCTTTCCTATCAGTTGGCAAGCTGTACGTCTGTTTTAGACTCTACTAACAAGCTATAGTTAAGTTACATTTGTAAAACAATGGACAGAAAATACAAAATGTCAGGAACAAAGGAAGTGTAATTGTATCCTGTGTTCCACTTCTACTTTGTTTTACTTACGATTCTACATAGAATATACGAAATCAGCATTGCCAGTGCCAAGCACTGTATCAGCAGCTTGAAACTCATCATGAGCTACTTAGGTGCATGCATGGATGAGGCCCAACTATGCAACCTCTGCTTTGTTATGGAGTGTGACAGAGACAAATCCAAAGTGGTTGGCAAGTTTGCCAACATAAGGCAGAGGAAGATGCCGTTTTAAAATGGGACCTTGATTTGTCATCTTTTGGGGATTTTACTTCTGTCAGTAGAGTGCATGGAATTAATAAATGTATAACATTATATCCCAACATGGCTACATCGGCTGAGCAGAGACAACCTGTTTAGTGAAACCGTTTTTTGGTCTTTATTAAAAGGAAATAAGTCAATGTTATTACAGGCTCTCTAGAGCATCACCTATCAGCACGTAAGGCAGAAAGTGTTGCCTATGTTTTGTACTGTGCTTTGTATTGTGCCTGTTTTGTAGTGGAAGACCGCTTTGTCTAGTTTACCTATGAATCTAGGCCTATGTGTGTGCTCAACAGGTGCTTTACGAGCTTCCCGGCGATAAATGGTTGATAGGTGTTGCTATCCATGGTTTTGACTACCTGGGGAGCTTTAAGACACTACGCTTCTATTGATGTGTGTTGTGTGGTCCTTTGTGGAGTGAGTTTACAGTAAGTTCTTAACTATATTAAACTGGCAACCCGTTTTATATGTATAAAAGTGGCATATCTCTGCTGCGGACTACCTTGAGGTCAAGGACCTGATAGAATATGGGCATGAGGAACTTAACACAACACGTAAGTGCCGACTAACTCTAAACAAAGGACAATATATAGGACGTGATGCCCGTTGCTGATGGGCCCCACACATCCTGTCCATACATCCTGTCCATACCTCCTGATAGGTGTTGTCCATGTGACTGTCATAGGCTCTGTGAAGAGGCCCATATGGACCATAGGTTGGAACACACCATACAAGGATATTTTGTAGGATAAACCTTTGTTATTAGAGGATAATGGACTGTGCAGTGGTTGACTTTGACCAGTGACAGCCTCCTATGTGTCCTGGCATAAAAGACTGTGTTAACTTTGTAATCAGTGGAGAAATCTTGTACAGGTAACATGCTTTAATTTAAAAACAATGCGGTAGTAACTGAGACTGCAGCCCTGACGTTGTAATGGAGAAAATGATAAAATCATTGGCTGATGACATCAAAAAGATTTTGAAAGTAGATGACTGCCGCCAAGAGATAATTCAAAAAATATGCCATTGTTCCAGAAGAAGATTTTCTGAGATTTTTTCATATACAGAAAACATGGGAAGAGATTCAAAGAATACCTGATGAAATACAAAAAACAGG
The DNA here is from genome assembly GCA_016801175.1 of Esox masquinongy. Lineage (NCBI taxonomy): Eukaryota > Metazoa > Chordata > Actinopteri > Esociformes > Esocidae > Esox > Esox masquinongy. The sequence continues at coordinate 8,608 of JACXGI010020608.1, read as the reverse complement.
TTGGTCGTTAATTGTGTTATCAGAAATTCAAAACTGGAATGATAAATTCCTCAGAGATGGTCTTGAAAGGATTGCGAAGAAAGAGAAAGAAAATTTTGGGGCGTCAGCTGAACAAACAGCTGAATTGTTTAAGTTAACAAAAGGACGTGAAAAGTTGAAAAAGGCACTGGAGACGTTGAAAGCAGGAAAAGCATCTAAAGATACTCAATGCCCATTACAAAAGAAACCAGGAGCATGTTAGTATTGTGGAATCCCTGGCCACTAGCAGAAAGAGTGTTACAGAAGTCTCGAAGGAAAAAGACAGGATGTTCAGATGGTTGGAACACGAGACATTCTGCCCACACGCCGAGCAGCGGCAAGCAAAGATCTCCCATGCATGGGATCCAGGAATCAAAGATGGAGGATTTCCTGGCGATACCTGGAACTGACGTGAGCTTGTATAATCATTGATTATGAGTTTTAAATGTATTTCCAAAAATGTATCATACCTCAACATTGAATGGGGCTGGAACTTAGAGGAAACCTGGTCACTTTCCCTGATAATAACCAAGCTTATCCAATCGAATATTAATTTGAAAAGCACTTTGATGGTGAATGACATGTTTGAATAAGCATTCAAGAAATATCCTGTTTTGTTTTATCATGTTTGATGTCAGGAGGGCCCATAGGCCTTTACAAAGGGTGGTCTTTCCACCAAATTGGAATGTGTGTACTCTCTCTCTATGCCTCGTCGCTGGACGACTGGTGAGAGGGAACCAATACACAGAGGGTAATCATTATTTTTTTGAAGTTAAGTAAAACACATGGCTTTCCATGTGCACTAAATTTGATTCTAATATATGTTATAATGTGGTAATATGTTAAAAGATTGGGATTATAGTCTTGTGAAGTTATGGCAAAAAGGGTGAAAACAGCCAAAAGCGAGTTTATCCCCCACTATAAAATTACATGTTTTATTTTAAATGCTGAATTGGCTTTGGTTAAATAGGAACATTTTCATTTGTTAGTTTGTATCTCTTGCAACTAAGATGACATTTGTGTTTTAGAGAACAAGTTAGATACTAAAAAGTTGACTGACTAAAATAGTCTCACCCTGGGTTCAGAGAGCACTACAGGGGGGAGGAGTGCTTGACCCAATCCCCTCACACTGCCCTGGGTTAGAAAGAGTAACATACAGTAGGCCTAATTGGGTGGTCAAGTCTGTTTTTAGTTTAGTCATACTTTTTATGAATGTTTTGGAATTTCCACAATAATGTTAAATTACTGGGTAGATCTGTCAATTGCATATTTATTACTGCCAAAATGTTAGATAGGTTAGATTTTTGACCTTTGGTTAACATAGTATCAATTAAGTTGAAAAAACATTATTACCATAGACAATCTGAACAACACAACATATTTTAAAGGGTACCTAGTTTTGGTTGAAGGCATAATCAAACCTTAGTTAAGAGAGAGTAATATTTTCACCTAACAGCTGGAACACAGGACGCTACAGTATAGCAAGCTTGAATGCTAAACAGACACAAAGGCACAATCTTGTATGTTTTTGTTTTTATTGTTTTTGTACTTTGATTTTGCTGAATATCTTAGGTACACATTATTGAAATGATTCTAGATCCATTCTTGGCACCAATTTTCTATTTTTCGTAAATACAGCCTCCTGCGGCCGTATTCGCCGTGATTCTGCTTTCACTCATGGTGTCACTTTTCCATTCCATTGAATGTAGTGAAAGCAGTGGGGGATTTATGATATGATTAATTGATTATGATTGGAAAGAGCTGAACTGAGAGCTCAAAGCAAATCAAATTGGTACTTACAAAGAGTTACATGAAAAATTATTTTTTTCCTTATAACAGAGCATCAGCATCTGTTGTGTTTTACATGTTCCATTAACAGGATTTCTTTATTTGGAAATTGGTTTTTATATTAAGTCTAACATCTTTAATTTGAGTAGAATTGATCTCACCACTATGACTTGGCTCAGCAAAGTCAATTCTGATCAGACAACAGAATCTCATTCTACTACCAGGTGCTACAGGACATAAAAAAAGCATTTGGAATCAAACGTCAACTAAGCAAGTTCTGGGTTGAAAACATTTGACAATTATGACAATTATTATTGAAACTTGTAGTGTAAGCCTCACCCTTATGATCTACAGGTTTTCAGCACTGATATACTGTTTCCTCTCTTGGGATCTGATGGAACTATACCTAGTAAATGCAAGTCTGATGGACTGTTGTAGGGCATTAACTGGATATGTTGAAGTTATGCGTTCACAAGTTGGGACATCACAAACCGCTTCCTGGTGATAAATCACACCACCGACTGGACAATGTGTGAGTACAACATTTTCTAGAAGGATCACTGCAACTACACTGGACAGGTCTGTTCTTAATCATCCTGGCCACTCACATGGCAGAACGATGCCATGGTCAGATCACTTGGATCTCCACTCACATGGCAGAACGATGCCATGGTCAGATCACTTGGATCTACACTAACATGGCAGAACGATGCCACGGTCAGATCACTTGGATCTACACTCATATTATAGGTGTGCTACGGACAGCGAGATGAGAGAAGCAGAGACGACAAACAGATTTCTGTTTACAGGCTCACAGCCATCCAACAGATTTCTTCTGTGTGTTTCACACATACTATAGGACAGGGAACCATCTGGATAAGATGACTTGAATGGTCACATGATCCAAACCACAGTAGGAAACACCACTGGCGTCAATCTAACACCACTGGTGTCAATCTACTAAATTGGGAACCTATCACTGGAAACATCTCACTACTCAGATACAAATTTTCACTGACATTTGGTAGGACCTGATACTTTCTTAGGGCCACACCAAAGTCACTGCAATAAACTGATATAGGAACATAACATCACTACTGCAAGACAAAGAAGACTAAAGAAACTGACAACACGACACTTGATTAGAATCTAGCTTCATTCCCAACAATCAATAGTTTTCCTAAGTTGACTGGTATTTTGATCTCTTATGTATGTTCATTCCTCACAAGGCAGGTAGAGGACTACATATGATCACTACACAAACATTGGTCATTGATACTGTTTTTTTTGTGAAATAGCTTAATAGTCATAATTTCGACAGCTATCCTGATATGTTAAATAGTGTCATATTCCTTTTCAAAGGTAGAAATTGTCCCTAGTACATTCATTGGAGTTGAGTGTTGTCACGTTCAGGATATGTTGAGTCGTTAGTATGATGTTGAAGCAAGACTCATAATATGGACAAGAGGGGACTTTGATTGTTTAAAAGGGTTTACTGAGGGAATTAATCATGCATTTCATTAACATGTCATGTTAGGTCTGTTTCTGTTGGACACGGGTTAGACTGATAGTAGCCTGGGACAGTGCTATGTGTCAGAACAAGGAGTGTCCATTGCATCTCATTTCATTTCATTCAAGGAATAATAAAGCCCCATAGGCCAGATAATCCTTTGGATTATTTTTCTTTATTGTTTTTTCACAGAATTGTTTGGACCTTAGCAGTTCATTAGGAATTGGATTGTACTTTTATTTAGCAAATTTTAACAGCATGTAATGATTATTTGTTACATGTGTGAAGAAGGGACTGATAGAATATGGGCATGAGCACCTTAGCACAATACATAAGTGCTGACTAACTCTAAACAAAGGACAATAGATAGGACATGATGCCCGTTACTGATGGGCCCCACACATCCTACCCATACATCCTGTCCATACCTCCTGATAGGAGTTGTCCATGTGACTATCATATGCTCTTATTTGATCTGGTTTGATATAGTATATGTTTATTAGAGACCAACCAGACCATTTGAATACTTAAATAGCTGGGTGAGGTAAAGGCCTAAGAGGGTGTGAACTACGTTGAATGGGCATGAACAAAGACCCCCTCTCTGACAAGTGTAAATCTTTCAAGCCTGTTTTCTCAGAACTAAGTAGAGCAGATGATCAACTTTTAAAGCAGCATATCTTTCCCATACCTTTATCAAACACTATTGTATTATATATCATTACAAAGCTCTTAATCTGGACCTTTATAAAAAAAACTCAGTTCAGGAATTCTGTCACATAAATCCCCCTCAAAGAAAAGTCACAGCTAACAGCTGAATGTCACCTTATTCACCATTTGGATGGCAGTTTATGACCTATTATGACATCACAACAATATCCCGGAAACCAACCATGATGTCACAAGTGATGAGTTCTATATAAACCTTGAGGTAACTGACTACTGAACACAGAACACCAGCATCAATACTATTATCTACTGTAGCAGATTGTATCAGATAATTTGTTATTACAAGTCAACCTAAAAATGTCGTTTAAGAAATCTTGAGCTTCCTAAAATGAGAAGACTAAAACCTCTAAAGGAAGATGACGCTTCAATAGAGAAGCTTATTAGGGCTGCCATAAGCAATGTCCTTCAGTCTATTGAACGATCTCAACCCAAGGCCACTGAGAGGCTTCCTCCTCTCATCAAGAAGGTTCAAGATACCTCACACCCACTCACCAGAAAACCAGAAGTGGAATTGTTTGAGCTAAGGAACAGGGTTCTGCAACGACTAGCCGGTCGTTTAAAGTCTGTGGAAAAGGTTGAGACTGATGTAATGAAGCCACTTCCTCCCTCCAGACTCCCAGCGCTGCAGAACAAGAGTGCCACCTGCAAAGGGAAGAGTCAAGACAATCTAAATGCATCTCCAACATCTCAGCTGAAAGAGAAGGCTTCTCTTCCTCCTATTCTAAAGCCTCTGGGACCAATCCAGACCAAGTCTGTTGTGGTGAAAGACATTGACCTCCATAACCGCAAGCCATTGAATTTTGTCCATGGAGCCAACATGGCAGCCAAGCCGCCACTGCCTCCCACCAGAGCCAGAGCCACTGTGACAAACAACGGTGCCGAGAAAGTGCCACACAAGCCAGTCAGGCCTGAGGGCAGCCCTCGTCCGGCTGCATCAAGTTTTAGAAGGCAAGTCAGGAGGAAACACATTCAGTTAAACCCTCCAACCAAACATGTAGATGATCTACCACCATGCCTCGAAGGTTCGAAAAGGGAAGTCCAAAACACGCAGGATGAGAAGTTGATGGACCAGCTTTTCAGAATCACCGAGGAGTTAACCACAATGCAAAATTGGGAAGAGATGGATGCGCAGATGTTGGTGGAAAAGATAGCCAAGGAAAGGTTTTTAAAAAGTGTGCGGGAACAAATCGGGGACATCTATCTGATGCAGAAGAACCGTGATCTATGGGAGATGATCACGGATTACCTTGAGGAGGAAGAAAGGAGGATGGAAAAAATGGCAAACAAAGAAATGACCACCATAGTATACTAGATCTGTCCCTAAAAAAACAAGTCATATATGAATGAGGACGATAGCCAGGTAAACTAGCTTGATATTCAAAGCGTTGCTAACTGCTGATCTAGTGTAGAATTGGTGTGTTTGTAAATATTCTAACCGATTTCCTTCTGACAACAGTCATTTCTTAATTCAGGTGGGGAAGAAACACAGGTTTGGGACGAGTACCCTCCACCCGCCATGTTCTGGAACACCCTCCACCCAGAAGTGTAGCACAGAATTCTTGGCCCTCTACATAGGTGGCCTCTGAGGGTCCCTCCCCTCTTAATTCAAGATTCAAACATTTTTCAAGGGCCCATCTACACATTAGGGCCCTATATACTTAGTTCCCCTTTTCCACCCGGTCCGACACCACTGCCTCCACCCACTACATCCTGGGACGGCCTCCACCCACTACGTCCTGGGACGCCCTCTAACCACCACATCCTGGGATGGCCTCCACCCACTACGTCCTGGGACACCCTCCTCCCACAACGTCCTGGGACGCCCTCCACCCACAACATCCTGGGTTACTGTCAGGGCTCAGCCCCCAGCCCAAAAGGATTCTTACTAGGACAGATAGGGCCAAGGCCCTCAGATAGGGAGGGCCCCCAAAATCATTAGGCATAAAAAAATAAAAAATGCTAAAACTTACACATTTGTTCTTCCTAATTAATTAAGCAGTGTACCTGCTAACAAACAGGACTTACAAGCACCACTTTCACATTGGCTTATGTACACACCATCAGGGGAGACAATTTCATAAATTATTATTGAACAATCAGGAGTGGATACTTATAAATAAAAGATCCGCATTGACACTAAAATACTGAGGAATCTAAAAGCATAGATGACATAGACAATACTATTTAACCAATCTGTGGATAATGTCCCTGTTACCCATTTCTTTAGATAAGTTGTGGTTCATATTTCAGACATGAGGACCATTGATTGGTGGAGATATCAGAAGGGCCGAAGGGTCAATCATTTCATGTATTAGGCAGCAATATACAGTATAGAGGAGATTAAGCCCATTCAAAGCCTTTCAAATGATTTCTTGACTACTTGGAAGATGTCATAAGTTTTTACTGAAATAGCACTGCAGTTGTGAGTATTTCCAATACTGTTTCTGGGCAAATCTAAGGTAGAGACAATGTCAAACTACCTCCAGAACCCCCAATGAATTGTTTTGCATGGTTGGTGCAGACACAGCACTACTTTCATTCAGTGTTCCCAACTTTAAATACATGAACCCCTAAAAATTGTATTTTACTCTGCCTGGCATGGTCTTGACATTTTGTCTTCTAATATGGTCTTACTTCAATGGGAAAATTAAGTATTTTATGTATATGGATTCTGCACAGCCTCAGCTACAAGATAAGACGAAGATGAAACAAACTTTTATAAACTCTTCCATGAGTTATAATGTGATATAATAGAAATACATTTAAATACACAAGTTCATGTCTGCTGTTATTTTAATTCTGAAGAATAGCAAGTTAAAAAAACAAGTATGAATCCCATTTTGATTCACCTATGTTTTGGAGAAACAATGTAAAACTGGTTTGATAGGAAAATACAAATGAATAAATGAACTATCACATTTTTTAGCAAGCAAGTTTATTTATATAGCACAATTCATACAAAGAAGCAATTCACTGTGTTTTACAAAAAAGGAAAATTGCAATCGAATAGCAGATTGTTATATATTATGTTATTTATACAGAGATTATTCCTCTGATAGCACCAAAACTAGCAGCACAGAAAAATCGTTTAACAATAGGTAAAACAGAAAAATAGAAATAGAATGAAAGCATAACTGAATAAAACATCATAATAATCAGTGGTAAATATTAGCTGGACCCTGTCGGAACCAGTTTAAGCGCTCCATCATAGTCGTGTGAAAAGGGAAGTGATTTTAACCTGGATTTAAACATTGATCAGTTTGGGGCACATCTAATATCTACTGGTAGTTTATTCCAGGTGTGTGCAGCATAACTGCTATACTCAGCTTCGCCTTGTTTAGTTTGGATTCTGGGCTCTACTAGCTGACCTGAGTTCATGGATCTAAGAGCCATGCTCGGTTTATAGTCTTCAAACATAACATAAATATATTCTGGGCCTAAACCATTCAGTGATTTATAGACTAAAAGCACCATTTTAATATCTATTCTGTATCTGACTGGAAGCCAGAGGAAGATCCGGAGTGATGTGCTCTGTTCTCTTGGTCCTGGTTAACATTCTAGCAGCAGCATTCTGAGCTGCAGCTTTTATACAGTATTTTTGGGGAGTCCAGTTAAGAGGCCATTACAGTAGTCAACCCAACTAGAGATGAAAGCATGGATGGGCTTCTCTTGGTCTTTTTGGGATGCCATGCCCTTGATTCTGTCTATATTTTTATGATAGAATGCTGTTTTGTTGACTGCTTTGATATGACTGTTGAACGTGAGATCTGAGTCAGCAGATCAGAACACTAAGATTACGCACTTGGTCCCTGGTTTTTAGGGCCGAGAATCCAGCTCTTTACTAATACAAGTTATTTTTTTGCAAAACACTATGATGTCTGTTTCATTTTGGTTTAATTGTAGATCATTTTGGTTCATCCAGGGATTTATGTGCTGTATACAGTGACACAGTGAGTCTATTGAGCTGTTGTCATACGTGTGTTTATACTGACCAGCTTCGTTGTTTCTTCCAAACAGCCAAACACAATCTCAAAATGAAATGGACTCCAATTTAGAGACCATTTTTTCTTGTAGTACTTGTAACAACCACTAGAGGTCACGCTAATCTCATTTATAGATATTTGGAGGAAAAAAAAATCTGCACCACATTCTCCTCTGCCCCTTCAAAATCCCATGTACTTGTCTTTATTTATGCAGAGACGCACATCTCATTCCATTCACATCCATGTGGTTTGTTTTCTGCTCCCATCCATCTTACACTTGTTTCATCTCCTAGTTCTACCTGTAATTGTCTGTTGATGGATCATCATTGTCTGCATTGGACACTAGGGTATGGCCAGTCTCTCTCTGAGTGGCTCTGGAGGTGTTGGGTTTGAGTGGAGGTGGGGGTTGTGTGTATACATTACATGGCTAGCCTAGTTTCAATGGAGGGAGGTTGGTGTATGCATACAGCCCCTTCACTAATATGAAACTAGGCTAGCCAGGTAATAATGTATGCTGACCGAATAACGGTGCAACCCAATTCTCTACACTTTGTCAAATTGTGAAATTATCTTGCCTTCTCCG
>JACXGI010020607.1:0-10972 GCA_016801175.1 Esox masquinongy | reverse complement strand
GTCATGCTGGAATACCCATCCACGACCCATTTTCAATGCCCTGGCTGAGGGAAGGAGGTTCTCACCCAAGATTTGACGGTACATGGCCCCGTCCATCGTCCCTTTGATGCGGTGAAGTTGTCTTGTCCCCTTAGCAGAAAAACACCCCCAAAGCATAATGTTTCCACCTCCATGTTTGACGGTGGGGATGGTGTTCTTGGGGTCATAGGCAGCATTCCTCCTCCTCTAAACACGGCGAGTTGAGTTGATGCCAAAGAGCTCGATTTTGGTCTCATCTGACCACAACACTTTCACCCAGTTCTCCACTGAATCATTCAGATGTTTATTGGCAAAATAATAACAATTTTTTTTGTTGTTATTATATTGGCCATTGACCTGTGAACATGCTATGTTTGGGTGCTGTAGATATGCTAATAAAATTGCCCTGGTGGTTGCAGCAAGTGAACCACTGGAATATGGGCTGTAGTTTTTTCTCTCCTACATTTTAGCTGAGCAGTTCATCTCCTGGGGGCAAACCAATTATTTAGTTAGGCATGTACCAAGTAACTACAGGAATTTATAAATGCATGATAGCCATGTTCGCAGACCTGTGGGAAGGTACTGAGGTGAAGTCATATTTGAGAGCTGTTTAGCTATGTAAGACGAATTTGTGGTTTATAATTACTTCGCACAAGCGACCGTGTTGCACATTGATGTCTTTGATTGTGTTTGTGAATGTTTGTGTTTTTAACATTTCCACTTAATTTTTTGATTAATATACAGTATGCAACTCCTTATCAAATGGATACTGGATCCATCCCTATTACCAATTTTCTATTTTTCATATCCGTCCCGAAATGATGGCCAGTGCAGTTTCAGGATGGCGCCTCCTGTGGCCGTATTCGCCGTGATTCTGCTTTCACTCATGGTTTCACTTTCCATTGACTTAATGAAGTGAATGCAGGGGGAATGTATGATATGATAAATGATTATGATTGGAAAGAGCTGAACTGAGAGCGAATCAAAGCGAATAAAATTGGTACTTACAAGGAGTTACATGAAAAATTGGGTTTTTCTTGTTTGCATAGTTATAACGGAGCATTGGCAATTGTTATGTTTCACATCTTCCATTTACAGGATTTGTTTTTAATTTGTTTATTTGGGAATTGTTTGATTTAAGGTCTAACATTTTAATGGTTGAATAGAATAGATTTTACCATTTTCTGATTTGGCTAAACAAAGTTAAGTCTGACAATCTTATTCCATTACTAGTTGCTATTGGGCATAAATATACAAGGAATCAAACATCAACCAAGCCAGATGTTTGATTCCTTGTATATTTTTCTGGATGAAAAAGGAAATTTGACATAGACTATTATGGAAACTTGGAAACTAGGATGCAGAACAATGCCAGGGTCAGATCACTTGGCTTCACAATCCATTTCTAGATTAATCATTGACAGCGAGATGAGAGGAGAATCCACCTGAGTCCTGAAGGGCTTCACATACTGCAGGTCAGAGTACTTCGGACCAGTGGACTAGACAGGTGTCAATCTTGAATTAGTAAAGTGTTGGAAACTCACTACTCCACTGCACACACCTACAGTGACTTGTTAGGACAACCAGGCAATTTGCTGGGTCCACATCACAATGACTGCAATAACTAATATTGGAACTTTACATTACTGATACAAGACAAAGAAAACTGAAGACAAGAATTATAGGATACTTGATTGGGAACTAGCTTCATTCCTTACAATCAATGATTTTCCTAAATGAACTGATATGGTGATTTCATATGTTTGAAGTTTTGTTTCTCGCAAGACAGGTGGGAAATTCTGTACGATGACAATCCCAATATTGGACTTCAATGTTTTTGTGAGGATGCTTAATGATCGACATTATGATGGCTAGCTTGGTATGTTTGGATAGTGAATCCTTCCCTATTAAAGGTAGAAATGTTCCCTATTAAACGTAGAATCTTTCACAGGTACAACAGAATATGCATGAGTCTTTTGAATGATATTGGATCAAGCATGATCAGCATGGATCATGTCCAGAGTCCATGCAGTTTTATCAAGTCCAGATTCCATGCAGCCGTTTACCAGGAGATTTTAGAGCACTTCATGCTTCCATCTGCTGACAAGCTTTATGGAGATGCTGATTTCATTTTCAAGCAGGACTTGGCACCTGCTAAATGTGCCAAAATGACTTGCCTGTGCCAAAATGACTTGTAACTGGTTTGCTGCCTAAGGTATTACTGTGCTTGATTGGCCAGCCAACTCGCCTGACCTGCACCCCATAGAGAATCTATGGGGTATTGTCAAGAAGAAAATGAGATACAGCAGACCCAACAACACAGACAAGCAGAAGGCTGCTATCAAAGCAACCTGGGCTTCCATAACACCTCAGCAGTGCCAAAGGCTGATTGCCTCCATGCCACGCCGCATTGATGCAGTCATTCGTGCAAAAGGAGCTCAGACCAAGTATTGAGTGCATAAACTAACATACTTAGGAAACTTTTGCAGGTGTTTTGAGTTTATTAGCTGATTCGAGCTCTTCTCAGGTCAACATTTCTGTATTATACATATTTTATTCTAATATTTTGAGATACTGGATTTTTTATTTCCATGGGCTATAAGCCGTAATGATCAAGATTGAAACAAAAAAGGCTTGAAACGTCTCACTTTATGGATAATGAATCTAGAATATATGAAGGTGTCACTTTTTGATTTGAAAAATTAACTTTTACACAATATTCTAATTTTTTGAGATGCACCTGTATTTGTTTTGACTATTTTAACATGTATTTTTTAAAAGGTAATAAATTCACATTCACCTTTCATGCGTCTGTAATAAACACGACACAGACAGGTGATGGCCAAACATGTAGAGTGTGGTTTATTCTCAGGACCAGGGACAGTCAAAACCCGTAGTACGGCAGGCAGGGTTCGGAACACGGGAGAGCGGAGCAGTACAAAACCAGAAGGCAGGAACCAGGGGCAGGCAGGAGTCAGAACACGGAGGTCAGATCGGCAAAGGTACAGAAATGCACTTGTTACGGATGGAGTCAAAGTAATAGGCAAAACTGGTCAGTACACGAGAGATACAAGAATAGAGCGAAAACAGGCTTGGTATGTCGCACAAAACAAACAATACCTCACAAAGTAGTGTAGGTCCCTGACCACAGCCTATGAAAATGGGGTAAATCTTGGCAATTAGCAAATGATAAAAATTCTAATCAAATTAAATCAAAAGCCTGATTTTTATTGTTTACATGTGTGTGGCTGTTTACAGTTCACTTAAAATAAAAGTTGAATTAAATTTTGATTAGATATTGGATCATCTTCTAATGAGGGGATATAAATATGACAGTCACTATATGCATGTTCTAGTCAGTCATATACGCATTATAGGCTGCATAACTCTCAAGCGTCCCACTGGGGGATTTTACCCAAAAGGCATATATTTAGTTAAAGGTGGTTATTACAATTCTTGATTTTTATTTCATGTCCTAATCAGTCAACATATTCTCAATTGGGAACAACAGTCAAATAATCACACTATTCAAACTGACAGTCTTCCAAAAACAAAAAATAATTTTGTCTTAACCCTAAAACTATAATTTGTGTTTAAACTTTCCTCTTTGAAAGGGTCTCAAAAAATAGCCTACAAAATCACTGTAAAAAATATTATTTTAGAACTTTTGTTGTACTAAACTATTTTAAAGCCATGTAATGTACTGAATATATTTCAGTGTGTTAAATGGATGCAGTTATTATAATTATATTATATACAAGTACACAACATTTTAAAATAGCTGGGTCCATTTTCACTCACTGAATTACTTCTATACTACTTTTTGTCCAAAAGTACAACACTTCAAGTATACTGCTTTTTAACGTTAGATTGCCTGCTGAGTGTAACTGTTGAAATTAGAATGAGGACAAAAGACTAATTTGCATGTGCAAAGAACCAGGAGTTTCCAGAAATGTCAAGAGCTGACTTACGACTGGTTAAAATCTTTTTATATTGCAACTTCTCTGTACTGACCTTTTACTTATAATACCTGATGATTACATGCAGGCCTTTTTACTTGCCTCGAGAGTTTACATCTATTGTTGTTATGCAGTCTACATACCCCCGGATGCTTATGCTAAACTAGCAATGAAAGAACTGCAGGCTACCATTAGCAAACAGCAGACAGAACATCCAGATGGTGTTTTTGCGATTGCAGAGGACTTCAATCACTCAAATCAAATCAAACCAAATGTCCAATCTTCATGTCCATTGATATTTGACTTCTATAGACCAAGTTCTGTAAAAGATGTATAAGCTGAGTGTGTATGTGAAAAAATGTGGTCGCTATGAACTAATAAACCTTCAAGTGGGCGTGGTTTTGTACATTGAAGCATATTACTGGAAGACCGTTAATTGTATTGTAGTCTAACTAAGTACACATGTTCAGAACCTTGACAGGACATACCTTTTGCAAGCATTTTACGATTGACAGGAAGGGGGCGATGTTGAACCAAACAACTTCGCAAGCTCATGCCACTCACTCCATTTGTCATAGAGACACAAAAAACTGTGGATAATGTCAGGCTTTTTAAGGGATGAGGAGCAAGAGACGAGCACCGACATATGCTCACGAAGGTGAGACAATAACACACAAAGACTAGGGGAGCAGAGGGAACATATATACTGGGGGGAATTATTGTAAATGAGGACCAGGTGCGCTAAACCAGACAACAGGTGAGATGAATAGATGAGATGGGCGGTGGTGTCAGAAGGCCGGTGACGTCGACCGCTGGAGCCTGCCTGCTGCAGGGGGAGGAGAGGCAGCAGAGGGCGCAGTCGTCACAGATAAGTCCACCTCCTCACAATCAACATTTTTCTAATTGGGACTCAAAGTCCGCCATATTGGATTTTACGTCATTTTGGATTTTGTGAAAATGGCCTAAAATGCTACTTCTGTAGCACCTGAGGTCCAATCTTCACATCCTTTGACATTTAGCATCTATGGACCGATGTCTTCAAACAATTTATAAGCCAAGCAAGTGTGGCAAAAAACATGGCTACTATTGACCAATGAACATATGCGTGGGTGTGGTTTTAAACATATATGCACACTACTACCACAAATGGCATTAAATTCTTGTTGGTCAATATGTTGATACGAACAGATGATACGAAGATGATAAAAGAATATATGAAAAAAATTACTGCAAGCAATTTTATGTCAACCACACAGGGGTGCAATTGAGGTTTCCCATGTTTGCAAGCTCACCACACTCACCGCATTTGAGATAGAGTCCTGAAAAAAGGTAGATTAGTCCACCTCAAATGGACACATTGTACTAAAGGTAGGTAAACTCTTTACAAACAGTACAGTGATGTTACATTATATTAGCTATTTAGTTAGCGTTAGCTAACATTTTATTAGCTAGCTAACACTAGGTTGCTAATGCAAGGTAACATTATTGTTTGTAAAAATTCCGGTAGCATTGTCACTAAACAGTACGGTAGGACCAAACAGCAGTGTAATGTTAGCTGACACTAGCTAACTTAAAATATAGTGTTTGTTGATAGGTTAGCTGGTTGTCATGTTTGGTAGAAAAATTTAATGTCCATGTCAATATACTGAACTGTGGTAGTTATCTAGCTAGGTAGGGATTGTTGAACTAAGTAGCTACTAAGCCCCTGTTAATAACTTGTACGTCAATCCGTAGGAAACCTATCTTTACTATAGTCTGGTGTTACAGTTATTCTCATCCGTATTGACAGCACTTTACAAGACCACGTTGTTCTGCACATACTGCTTGAGCTAAGGCAGAAGACGCTGCATAACAATAAAGAGACTAGGACGTGCAGTTGGCTGGTGGCCCTGGAGCTGAAGACGGAGAAATTGCAGAGTGGCCAGGTACAATGTGACTTAGTATTCTTGATGATTGCATGATAGCAAGTCAATAGTCGATGTGCTTAGCAGATGCTCACACTTCCTTTGTACTGCAGTGTTTCCACATTCACTGAAAGAGCAATAGTTCAGTGTCCACATTTACTTATTCAAGTGTATTTCTTTATTTTTCATAATTTACACATTGTAGTATAATAGTGAAGACATCAAAACTATGAAATAACACATGCAATCACATAGTAACAAAAACAAGTGTTAAACTGCTAAGCTTCGTGATAAGCTTTATGAGGTAGTCACCCGGAATGCGTTTTAATTAAAAGTTGTGAAGGTTAGAAGTTAATTTGTGGAATTATTTTTCCTTCATATAGTGTTTCAGCCAATCAGTTGTTTTGTGGCAAGGTAGGTTTGGTATACTTGTATACCATACTTGTACTGTTCAATGACAATAAAGTTGAATCTAATCTAATCTATACTATGGTGACCAGCGCCATCGTGCCGTGCACTCCCAGTTCCCGTCACTCCATGAACTAACCCCGGACTCATTCATTGTCTTGTCTCCCATAATCATTCACACCAGGTCCCAATCTTCCCATCAATATGTGTTTAAATGTTTCTCCTCCGCTCCCCTCACTTGTCGGTTATTGTCGCATGTAAGTGGTGAGTTTTGTTTTGCTGTATAACTTCAGCCCCTTTGCGTTCATTCAGTTTGTTTTTGTATTCGGTGTTTGTTTATATTAAAATTCAACATACGAATGCAATTCTGCCTGCGCCTGGTTCCTCCTCTCCATTGCGTCGTGACATATGGCAAAGAGAAACTAGAGTAAATCATTACATTTGACATGAAGTTCAGGTAATCTGGAAGATTTCCGGAACTTTCTTCTATTGCAATATCAAGTAATAAGATGAAAATGTCTCTCATGAGGACAGCCACAGGAAAGGTAGACCCAGAGTTACCACTGCTGCAGAAGATAAGTTCATTAGATTTAGCAGTCTCAGAAATTGGCGATTAACTGCACCTCAGATTGCAGCCCACATAAAAGCTTCACAGTGGTCAAGTAACAGACACATCTCAACATTAACTGTTGTTATTGAAATTTGTTGAACTAATGTATTAGTGCCTTTTGCAGATTTATAGGGGAGTAAATAATTACTGGTTTTGTATTGGGCTAATTAGAAAGGTACCACACCTGTATTTAGCCAAGTAGGAAGAATGCATGATATGTTCTTGGTGTCGTAATTAAGAGAGGGACAAGACATGGGTGGACAATTGAACTCAAGAAGTATTTGTAAAGTGCACATGGGCAACCTGCATTTGGGCAAACTTTGGGCAGAGAGAGAAACTGATCAGAGGAATAAACCTAACTGGTTTAGACCAGATTATCATGTATTGATGAAATGTCTGTTATTTTTCTTACCTATACAGTTTCTTACCTATACAAAAAGGAGGTTTTCTGAAACGTTCGTCAGACAGACTCTCACTGATCTTGTGTTACTGTCTTTCTGTCTCTATTTGCAAATATTATATAATAAACTGTAACTGTGTTTAAGAGCATTTGATCTGTCTTACCTTCCTTAGTAAGAGTTCTATTCGATGGAATTGCCATCACACTGTTCAGAGGAGATTGTGTGTATCAAGCTATTTGACCAAGAAGGAGAGTGGTGCTGCTGCATCAGATAACTTGGCCTCCACAATCACCAGACCTCAATCCAATTGAAATGTTTTGGGATGAGATGGTCCACAGAATGAAGGAAATGCAGCCAACAAGTGCTTAGCATGTGTAGGAACTCCTTCAAGACTGTTGGAAAAGCATTCCATGTGACTACCTTATAAAGCCAGTAGAAAGAACGACATGTGTGCAAAGCTATCATCAAAGCAAGGGGTGGCCACTTTGAAGAATCTAAAATATAAATATTTACTGTACATTTGTTGTCCCAGTGATTTCTTGACTGGCTACCGTCTTTGTTTTAGTATTTTCACAGGTCGCGGGGATTAAGCAATTGAGCTTCGCCTATAGTTGTTCCTTACCCTGCAGCTCATTAGTGATGTATCTTGTCATATGGTGCATACAGTTGAAGTCTGAAGTTTACATGGAACTTCCCACGAATGGAGTTCTTTTTTTTTTAAATGAACTCCGTTTTTTTTTTTACTTAATGAAAGTTGTGTAACCTTGCCCACCTCAGGTTGTTAAGGCTAATATTTTGAGCTGTTTTTTCCAGACATGCGTAGTGTTTTTGCAACCCTGTTAACAATTTTTATTAGATTTATAGATTGCTTTAATGAAAAATTACTGAATAACAGGGTTGCACGTTGTGTAACAAGATTGCAATGTGTGAAAGACCCTCCAGGCCAGGCTACCCAAAATATTAGTTATGTGCCAAATGGCCAGAGCTAGCATCTTATTACTCTACTGACAGATAAAAAAGGAGAGGTTGAATAGTTTGAATTCCCAGGATGACGTGCACAGTACCATAGAACAGTGTTTCTCAATCCTGCTCTTGGAGGCACTCCGCCCTGCATGTTTCAGATCTCTCCCTGCCCTAACACACCTGATGCAGCTCATCAAGGACTTGATACCAAGCTGATCATTTGAATCAGGTGTAATAGAGCAGGGAGAGATGTGGGGCTGTGTGCATTATTTAACTCAATAAACAATTGTCAGTCAAAATCATCTATGTTACTTGCTAACATACATTGATAAAATAATTGACAGTAGAATATATCACCATATTTGAGCAGCAACTTAATATGGAAGGTTATTTCCATTGTAAATAATACCTCTGTCGACTCCATTCACTGAACAGAGTTGCAGATGCAACATACTGATGGTTGTTCTGTTCCACACGTTCTCCATGCGCGTGTGTGTTTTATCCCTGCATAAGGACGAGGTCATTTGAGAAAATTAATTAAAGTTTAATTCATGTTTCAAGGTAATGTCAATACAATGATTGGTTAAAACCTGCAACAATGTTGCAATTAGGATCAGGATAGAACATGAATCATTGCACGTATCAACACGTATTCAACAAAAAAACATAGATGTATTAAATGGTATGAAAATTCAGTTACCTAAATATTTTCTGTAAAGATGTTATAACCTGGATAACATGCAAACAGATGGACATGGAACAGATGGACATGGAACAGATTAATTAAGTAGCAAATTACATTACTGTAACAAGATGTACTCAAGATTAATTCATTTTTCAAATCTCCTTGTCAATCTCAACTTGGCACGATGTTACATTTTGAGGGGCAGTAATGACCATTGTCAAATTCAGGACTTGCTGGTGGAGTGGTCAGGTTACAAACAACAGCTCTCCGCTTTTTGCACTGTCCTCACTGTGCTCTTTACTCATGTCTCCTATCAACGTCTTCTTTCCTGTCGCAATGTCTCTCTTCCAATTTCTCTCTTTCCTGAGGTTCTCTGCGCTCCTCTTAGGGTCAGTATCATGGCGAGTATGATGTCAGAGCATCTCCAAAACTACAGCATTTGTGGGGTGTTCCCGGTCTGCAGTGGTCAGTACCTATCAAAAGTGGTCCATGGGCGGCCATGGCTCATTGATGCCCGTGGGGAGCAAAGGCTGGCCTGTGTGGTCCGATCCAACAGACGAGCTACTGTAGCTCAAATTGCTGAAAAAGTGGCTGGAGTTTACTGTGTAAACAGGCGGCTTCACAATAAGAGGGGTGGCACATTTTGATCAGTGGCGTATTTCCTTACAATGTCCCGAAGGGTACAATATTTGCCATGATATCTGAGATCTTCAATACATTTGGGAAAATCACTTTTTTGCTTCTTACAAGCCCAGTGCGAACATAAATGTTGATGAACAGCTGTTACCTACCAAAGCACTCTGTTGATTCACACAGCACAGGCCAATAAACCCAACAAATTTGGGATTAAGTTCTAGATTGCCACTGAGGTCAAAACAAAATATTATACAGGTGCTGGTCATAAAATTAGAATATCATCAAAAAGTTGATGTATTTCAGTAATTCCATTCAAAAAGTGAAACTTGTATAATATATACATTCATTCCACACAGACTGATACATTTCAAGTGTTTATTTCTTTTAATTTTGATGATTATAACTGACAACCAATGAAAACCCCAAATTCAGTATCTCAGAAAATTAGAATATTGTGAAAAGGTTCAATATTGAAGACACCTGGTGCCACACTCTCAGCTAATTAACCCAAAACACCTGCAAAGGCCTTTAAATGGTCTCTCAGTCTAATTCTGTAGGCAACACAATCATGGGGAAGACTGCTGACTTGACAGCTGTCCAAAAGACGACCACTGACACCTTGCACAAGGAGGACAAGACACAAAAGGTCATAGCTAAAGAGGCTGGCTGTTCACAGAGCTCTGCGTCCAAGCACATTAATAGAGAGGCGAAGGGAAGGAAAAGATGTGGTAGAAAAAAGCGTACAAGCAATAGGGATAACCGCACCCTGGAGAGGATTGTGAAACAAAACCCATTCAGAAATGTGGGGGAGATTCACAAAGAGTGGACTGCAGCTGGAGTCAGTGCTTCAAGAACCACCACCCACAGACGTATGCAAGACATGGGTTTCAGCTGTCGCATTCTTTGTGTCAAGCCACTCTTGAACAAGACACAGCGTCAGAAGCGTCTCGCCTGGGCTAAAGACAAAAAGGACTAGACTGCTGCTGACTTATGTTCTCTGATGAAAGTAAATTTTGCATTTCCTTCAGAAATCAAGGTCCCAGAGTCTGGAGGAAGAGAGGAGAGGCACAGAATCCACGTTGCATTAAGTCCAGTGTAAAGTTTCCACAGTCAGTGATGTTTTGGGGTGCCATGTCATCTGCTGGTGTTGGTCCACTGTGTTTTCTGAGGTCCAAGGTCAACGCAGTCATCTACCAGGAAGTTTTAGAGCACTTCATGCTTCCTGCTGCTGACCAACTTTATGGAGATGCAGATTTCATTTTCCAACAGGACTTGGCACCTACACACAGTGCCAAAGCTACCAGTACCTGGTTTAAGGACCATGGTATCCCTGTTCTTAATTGGCCAGCAAACTCGCCTGACCTTAACCCTATAGAAAATCTATGGGG
>JACXGI010020606.1:0-10967 GCA_016801175.1 Esox masquinongy | reverse complement strand
GGACAGCTGTCAAGTCCGCAGTCTTCCCCATGATTGTGTAGCCTACAGAACTAGACTGAGAGACCATTTAAAGGCCTTTGCAGGTGTTTTGAGTTAATTAGCTGATTAGAGTGTGGCACCAGGTGTCTTCAATATTGAACCTTTTCACAATATTCTAATTTTCTGAGATACTGAATTTGGGGTTTTCATTAGTTGTCAGGTATAATCATCAAAATTAAAAGGAATAAACACTTGAAATATATCAGTCTGTATGGAATGAATGTATACATTATACAAGTTTAAATTTTTGAATGGAATTGCTGAAATAAATCAACTTTTTGATGATATTCTAATTATATGACCAGCACCTGTATAATATTCACGCAGCATTTCTTACAACTTATGAATAGAAAACAACTTGCAGATGCATGTGGTACGATACTGTTGTGTTTCCGCCTAAGGCAGTCCCTCTAGGAAATGTTGGTTACATTAGTGTTCCGTGTTGCCACTGTCTAAAAACGGATGTAAATTAAAAAAAAAGAACGATATCAAAAATGTATGTAAACTTTATTTCAGACTCCATTTAGGGGGGCCACAAGGGGGTCCAAGCTTGTTGTCACAGGGGCACTGGACTAAATTCAATCATATGAAAAAAATACATTAAATTGTGGGGAAAGTGTATGCTAAAATCATTAAATGGATTTTTGCGTCCGATCTTAAAATTTCTTCGTTCAAACATGTTTTTGCCGGACCGCTTAAGCGGAGCCAGCCAAGAAGAGCAAATGTCTCTTACTGACTGACTGACTACCCACCCACCCCTTGTTAAATAGCGTAGTGGTTAGAGAAGCAGACCTGCGAACTATAGGTCCCGAGTTCATATCTCCTCGCAGGCGAAGCGAAGTATGCATTATGAATTATTCGGTATAGACGAAAACTTCGCTGGCTAAAACCTCCAGTAAATGCATTATAGTAAGCCTTAACTGAAACTGTATACAGTTATATTGCGACTGTTTCTGGCATTGAAAAGTTCATCTTCAGTCTCGTTAGCAATTGCTCAATTCTTATGATTATTCCTAGGAAGTTAGTAGATACTAGCTAGTGTGGAAGATGGAAAATGTTTGCGGTTTATTATAATAAAACCTCCTCAGAGTCTGGTATAACAGTTGATTATTTCAAGTTTAATTACGTGGATCCACGGAAACAACCGTCACAACATCAACAGAGAATGAGTACAGAGACTAGCAGAGTAACGTCATGACAGATTGTGCATTTCAAGTTTCAAGCTTATATTCTCTTCCAACAGTACAGTAAGTAATAGTAACCCCCTGCTGTTCAAGAGCTTCCTCCTAGAGAGCAGTTTCTTATGGCGGTTTTATGGCACAGACAGAGGCCTGTTTCTCTTACTGCTAAAAGGACCCAAGGCCCTGTGCAGCCGACATTTCATTCATCCATGCCCCTGAATACAGATACTGGCCTTATAAGTTGGAGACAGAGATAAGTCTTTCAGTATATGTGTAATTGATCAAGCATACAGAATACAAAAACCTTCTAAAAAGATAATGAATAAATAAGATTGACAATAAATTAATTTTCTACACTAGCAAGCAAGCAAGCAAATTTATTTATATAGCAATTCATACATCGAAGCAATTCAATGTGCAATACAAAGAAAAAGAAAAAATATATAAAAATACAATAACATAAAACCAAATACTCAAATGAAAACAACATTATAATAATAATAAAAAAATAAAATAAAAAAACCTTATAAAGATTAAAAATGGGATAAAAACATAGGAAGCTATAAGGCTGAACAGTGTGGTTAAGTTTAAGTGCTCAGTCATAGGCACGTGAAAAGAAGTGTTTTTAACCTGGATTTAAAAATTGATTCTTCTGGTGGTTTATTCCAGTTGTGTATAGCATAAGTGCAAAATGCAGCTTCTCCATGTTTAGTTTTGACTCTGGGCTCTACTAGCTCACCTGTGTTCTAAGAGCCCTCCTTGGTTTATATTCTTCAAACATATCAGAAATATATTCGGGTCCTAAACCATTCAGAGATTTTATAAACTAAAAGCACCACTTTGAAATCTATTCTGTAACTGACTGGAAGCCAATGCAAAGATTTAAGAACTGGAGTGATGTGCTCTGTTCTCTTGGTCCTGGTTAAAATTCTAGCAGCAGCATTCTGAATGAGTTGCAGCTGTTTTACAGTCTTTGTTGGGAGTCCAGTTAAGAGGCCATTACAGTAGTCAACCCTACTAGAGATAAAAGCATGGATGGGCTTCTCTTGGTCGTTTTGGGGCACCAAGCCTTTGATTCTGGCTATATTTATTTAATAATAAATGCATGTGGGCTGAGTCCAGAGTCTATTTAAACTTAGTCCAGGTCGGAAGCATGGGGAGGGGGAGGTGTCAGCAGAGTGGCAGCTGAAATCGTCAGGTATCGTCTTGATCTGCAACACAATCAGGAGGAACCTGTGGAACTCTGCATGTCATAGCCCCCCTATCAGATTCATGATTAACAATGGTGACAAAGTAACTCCGGCCATCATTTTCACTTAGGGGTGTACTCACTTTTGTTGCCAGCGGTTTAGACATTAATGGCTGTGTGTTGTTATTTTGAGGGGACAGCAAATTTACACTGTTAAACAAGCTGTACACTCACTACTTTACATTGTAGCAAAGTGTCATTTCTTCAGTGTTGTCACATAACAAAAGATATACTCAAATATTTACAAAAATGTAACCGGTGTATTCACTTTTGTCAGATACTGTATGTAGATGTTAAAATCCCCTGTAATAATGAACAAGTTATAATCAACTGATATAACAGAGTAGTTCAGCAAAATCATCAATAAAATTTGCAGAATATCGTGGAGGTCTGTAAATGGTTAAAAAAGGGTACCCATTTTGTGGGTACCCTTCAATGTAAAACAGAGGTATTCAATAGAAATAAAATTACCTAGTGTATTTTCTTTGCACTGGAATGTATCTTTGAATAGGGCAGCCTCTCCTCCTCCTTTCTTACCGTTTCAACACGTATTCATATAGCCAATAGGGGAGAGACATAGGGAAAGATGAGCTCTGCTCTCTTTGGTTAGAACTAGCTCCCTGATTGGTGAGTGTGGTAGATGGGGAGAGGGGGACTGTGATAGAGGTTGGGTGTGGTGGAGTGTATTACTGGCTAATATGCTGTTAAAACGGCCAGTGGCAAATGCCATACATAGACGCTATTTGTGGTGGAGGTAAACTTAGGAAGAATGTTAGTCAGTTTAACTGTATCAATGTCATTCACGAATGGCCAATTAACTGTTAAAACGGCCAGTGGCAAATGAGAATTTGTTCAGGAGAGACACAAGGTTATACTGACACCCAGCAAATGTACAGCTATGTGGTGTAGTAGTCAACGACACAGCCTTTCATGTGGGTGACCCGGGTTCGAATCTCGAGAGGGCAACACTTTATATTGCGGGCCGGCTGAACTAGGCTTGCCTGGTTTCTTTTCCACGTTCGCTTTTTCTTACGATTACAATTTCTTCCCACCTTCATTCAAGTCATGTTCAGTGTTGCCAACTCTCGCAAATCAAACAAGCAACTTCAGCTTCAAAAACAAGCCCAATACTGGTATAGCGTGTTATGGTCAATGAATGAGCCTGCCACATATTAAACTGAAGCCACTCAGAGTTTGAGACGCAAGACATATATTTTAACATCAACAAGAAAAGAATTATTTACAAAACATTATCAAACGTCAACAACGCGTATATGGAAGGCACGCACCATCCACTCATCTCTGATGACCTGCGAGCAGAATATGAGAGGAGAGATGGAAAACGAGGGGACAGGAGCACTAAGGGGGAGCGTAAAATACATTAGTACCTTATTTATCTACTATTAGTAGGCTATATATATATGAGTAGGCTATGGTATGCTTGTTTTTTGTTATAAACTGTAATAGATTCTGCTTTGCAGTATCTGCACAGAGCTTTACTGTCATCACAGACCACTTCATGTACAGTCTTTGTTGTACTTTTTGCCGTACTTGGACCACTTTGTTGGCGGCATCGTTTGTGGAAATGTATCTAGTGCTACGCCATCTACTGTCATGAATGATAACTCATCATCACTGCTGTACTAAGTGTCTATAATATTAAATACTTCTACCATACTGTTCATACTCCCCATCCTACTCTTTCAAAAATTGCAGCTAGTTTACATTATGTATATTATTGCCATACAATTCAATACCACCACCAATATTGCTGCTAGTTTATAGTACTCTTTCTGAACAGCTGCTAGCTGCTTGTGTATATTATTGCTTTCTCTTTTTGCTATATTTTTGCTATGTATATCTTCTTAATTCTTACTACGTAGTGTGCTATGTCACCATTCATTAGCTTATTACACTCATGTATCTATAATATTCAATAATTCTATGAAATATTGCTGCTAGTTTACATTATGTATATTACTGCCTTACTTGCCATATCTATAATGTTCAATAATAGGCCAATACCCAGATTGCTGCTAGTTTACCGTACACTCTTTTAAACTGCTGCTAGTGTGCAGTGTTATGTGTAGTGTTGCTTTATTTTTTTCTGGCTATATTTTTGCTTATATTCCTCTTAACTCTCACTACGTAGTTGTCAGGTGCCATGTCACAAGAATGTAATTGTTCAGGATGACGCTGTGTTGCTTGGTGCATTTGACAAATAAATGTTGAAACTTGTAACATTGCTTGGAATTCTAACTTGATTTTTCGGCAATGGGAGGGGGGTGGGGGCGGGAAAGATCCACGTGGGGATTTGTAGTACAGCGAATTACACCACAGCACTTATATTATTGTGAGGGTGTGAGCAGACCGTGTCAATCAATGCGTTTAGGGAAAGTAGCGACCATTAATGTTCAAAACTGAAGTTGCTTGTCAGATTTTCCTATCAAGCGACAAAACCTTTATAAACAAGACCAAAAAACCACAACCTGCGACCCGTGATTATTTCAAGCGATTTAAAAAAAAAAAAAAAAAAACGCCCAAAGTCATGTATTATAAGGGGACTTGGCCAAGTTTTGAGCCTCTCTTGGCGGGGAGGTGGGACTTTATCTGGGCATTGAATTCTCGCACCCGATTAGCCATGAATCACACCATTATAAGGTGTAAATCATAGCCTTTCCATGCAACGTGCTTTCCCAATGCAACCTGTGGAGAGAATCATAAGAATTGTATAAACTAGGCTACATGTGTACATCTAAACAGAATAATAAACTGTTATTCAAGGGTTCCATCGACGTCACCGTTGCCATGGACACATATATTGATGAAAGTTTATAGTTTTGGGAAAAAAAATTTATCGTAAGAATAAGCGAACGTGGAAAAAACGTGTTTGAACGAAGAATTTTTAAGATCGGACGCGAAAATCCATTTAATGATTTTAGCTTACACTATTTCCACGCTTGAATAAATTTTTTTTTTCATACAATTGAATTTAGTTTTTTCATACTGTGAAATATTTCAGTTATGTTTTTTTCTTACAGTCAATACATTTGAGCTCAATTTGGCTCCATATATTTCTAACATTGTGTTAGATGACTTTTAAGTTATAGGACTATTCTGATTAATTTGCAGTTCAGTAAGGGTGTCTGTAAACTTAGTAACATTGTAGAAACGTTTTAAAAATTAAGGTACTACCAAGAGATGGCAGCATAAGGATGCCAAATGAAAATCCTCAGGGTTTTTTTGCCGGACCGGGTCAGTGGAGCGAGTGTTGTGCCGAAAACATCCCCCTGCTTAACCCCCCCCCCCCCTCGCATGAACGCGCACTCTCTCGATTCTTATTGCTGCTCTTGTTTGCTTTTTGAGAGGACAGTTTAGCCTACATATTTCACTGATCTTCGTAACAAAAAGCTTTAATTTGTGTACATAGGCAGCAATCGATGACCAAGTTAGGCTGCGCCTCATTAGATTTCTTAAGACAGGTTGATCTCGTGGGAAGGCACTGTCTGCAGTTTTCGGTTGGCTACTTGTTTCAAGTGTTACTATAAACAAATCATTGGCAAAATTGCTCATTTCTTATTCGACTAGTGTTTTCTAAAGTGTAAGGAAAATAATTCGGCCATCATTGCTCTGTAATGTTTATATCATTTTATAAATTACATTTATAATGTGCTTCTATTGTAACTATAGAGTCATATTAGGATAAGACCATATTCTTGCCTGCCATACTTAATAGTGCCACAAAATGTATTTGACTCCAGTCACAATTTTAAGCAAGTTAGGAGGGGGGCTTAATTTGATAAGGCCATTCTCCTGCCCCCCCCCCCCCATTCTTGGGACTGCAAAGTCTGGCACACTTCATGATCATTTTGGTAGCTCATGCTGACCTCCTGAGTATCCCACAAAAAGTATTTGATTGTAGTCACAATTTTAAGCAAGTTTTTTTTTGGGGGGGGGGTTAATTTCGGCAAGGCCATTTTCCTGCCTGTCACATTTATCCCCCCTCCCAATCTTGGGTTTGCAAAGTCTGGCACACTTCATAATCATTTTGATAGCGCATGTTTCCCTCCTGAGTATCCCACAAAAAGTATACATGAATAGGTGGTTCTTAAATCTGCATTTATGTCTGTGGCAAACACTTCATCACAGGATAGTTAATGATGTTAAAGTCAACAGTTATAATGTAAAAAGTCAAAGAAGTGAATGTTGCGTTAAATGCTGCGTTAAATGGGTAGTACATAGAATCACTTCAGGGAAGTGACTTTTTAGAATGTTCTATGTCATGATTATCGTCATAATAATCTCAGTTCAAAGTGTGTTTAAAAGATGAGCTCTGACAGGGGTGAGGATGGAATTATTACTGACTACTATCATACGTCATAGCCTACTTTAGTTGCAGGTTGCTAGCTAGTTAGCTTGTTAAACATGTTAGCAATACAATTCGTTGACAGTAACATCAATTTGGACAGAATACCAAAACAGCAAAATAAAGTGACTGGTGTCAGAAACACATTACTTGGAGATTCAGTAAGGTGGTTAAATATGACACCTCCAGTCCCTGGGTTGGGTTGTTTGTCCACTTTGGAGGCAAACTGAAAGGACATTGAACCCCTATTTATTTCGTTTTTTCTATATAACAATTGTTTGCTTGATTGGCCATAGCTGAAAAGCAATATTATTTTGTGATAATTAATTGGTGCCACAGCGCAAAATAGAATTGATAGGAAGAACCAGGGTGAAAATAATCCCACAAATTAGGCCTGTTTTCTAGCTATATCTTTTAAACTAAAGCTATCAACTTGGCTCTAAGGTAATATTATGAAACTGGCCTCCATGACAAACAACAATGTAAGTTTCATCGGGAAAAAGCGCTGTTACAATTCTCATCCATCCAGCCTGCGGATGCTTATTCGTGTTGAGCCTAGCAAGGAATGGGAGACGCATTGCAATGTAGTTAACTCACGTCTGTGACCAAATTTATTGCTTGTTATTTATAATACTTTTTAATGTATATTAACTGTCATTACTGCATTAACCTGAGAGATGTTATTTAAATGACCCTTTGAGAATAGAAGGCCTTGACTATTGTCAGATTTCTCCTAATACCTTTCAACCGGGATGCTCTAGTATTCATTTTTAATCAATTTTCTAACGGATAATCTAAAAAAGGCTAGTAAAACTGTCAATATCTCACAACTACTATTCTGTAATGTATTTTTTCTGTAATGATAAACCTTGATGTGACAAAGGTATTTTCCCTCTATTCTGGGGTGAGGTTAAGGAAAGAGTGCCTCGTGTAGGACACAGATCTGTTATGAACCTGATTGTTTTTGTCATTTTTCCCCATTGTGATTATATTTTATTTCCATTTAACATGTTTATCAGTCCTGTATGGCTCTGATTTGGTCTTTATTTTAATAGAGGGAGGACAAACCCAGCCTGCTGCTCTCCTTCCACACTGAGCCAAAACAAGTGTCATTGGATTGTGAAAGTGAAGCTCAGGATGCGTTGGTGGATTCAGAGATGACATCAGTGAAGCTGGACAAAAGTCAAACGCTGGGACTGAATGTTACCATTAAAAATGAAGAGAAGGAGAAGAATGGGTTATCATTAAAAATGGAGAGGGGGATTTGTTTAATGTTGTTATTGTCAATGTAATAATTATTTGTTCTTACCAATGAAAGGGTAGATTATTTTTCATTCTATCTGTCAGTATTCTTCATATTGTCATATTTATTTTTTGTTGTCCCAGACACCAAAAAATACAGAATATTTTAAAGATGTTCTCCAGTCCACAGTCTAGGTTTGAGCCTTAGCTATGCCTCTAGATGACAATTGGCTGGGAAGACCCATGGGAATTGTTCATTGGCCAGGAAATCGCAGAGACGGGGAGACTTGGTCAGCAGGGATTCCCAGGTCTCATTGCGCTCTAACGACTCCCTCTGGTGGCTATGCCATCTCAAAAGCTGACTGAGGCAGTCAGATAAGTGAACGAGCCCTCACACACGTTTCATCACCAAACGGCACTAAATTAAATGGAAATAACACGCTTTAAGGTACAGTTCAACACAACAGAAAACACAACCCATTGAAGCTTTATATGAAATGAATACAGCGCAAATAATTAATCTGCAACTGTTACTTGAGCACTAACCTGGGAGCAATAATAAATAATAATATTTACCAAACAAAACAGTGGTGGACCCACAATGGACAATTACTAGAGTTAGCATAGCTTTCCCAACCCATTGCGCAATCCCATCAGCCCTTGCCTAAAATTCCTACAAAGAACAATATTCTCTAGTGTAACTAAACAAATCTGACTTTGTTTTTCCCGCTTGGCTACATAAGTTAGGAGTATAAAAACCAAAGCAGTGGAAATGAAAAGTTTAGATCTTGGGCCGCTGTTCGGTGTCAGAAAGTGGATCCAGATATGGAAGTGGATCTACCAGCTATCTGTTTGTGGAAGAGCAACAAACACACTTTGACCCACAAATACAGTTAATTCAGAACTACTACTACTACTAGATTTAATTTAAAGCGCCTTTCACAGAGTCAACGACACTGTACAATGGAGTGCACAAGAGATACGAGACACAAACAATCCGAGGATAAGGCAACAAGAAGAATGGAGTCAGACAGGGCCACAAAATCAAAGTTTGATGCGCATTTCCTTAAACAACGGCTGTGCAATTATGGAAAGATCACTGAACAATTATCAGTCATATAGAGACAAAAAATCTGTAATTTTAAATGTCATCTGACTAAATAAACTTGCTTTGTTTTTAGTTGTCACATGTTTTTGAGAAAATTATTTTTTTCAACAAATTAAATTCTGTAAAGTTATTCACTTAATATAAGTGTAGATTTTTCTAATTGAGTGTTAGCTGAGGAAGTAGTGGGAAATAATATAGTGGATGTGTACAACTAGGAAGAGGTGATGTTAAAACTTTATTAATAAAGGGTTAGAGTTCTGGTAGAAGCAATAGTATTAAACTAGTAAGGGGAGACACTGAATTAGAAATTCCAGAAATAGTATCTTATAATGTGAACAGGAGAGAGGAGAAAGTTTATTATGATTAGTTGATTGCCTGGCACTGATAGGAATGTAAAGGGTATGTTTAAGTGGTGTATGATGAAACAAGGTTGAACACCGTATTACAGTCATTGGCGGATTATGAAACAATTGGCCCCTGGGCACAGTGCTGTAAGAAATTCAGCCGTTCGTATAGTAGTGAAATAATTATTGCTACCCGGTTATCAAGGGAGAGAGTAATTAAATTATTCATTGCAGCATTCGATAGTCTATTGTTCATGATGTTAAACTCGATCTTACAAACTTGATCTCAAAGAACTTCCAGTCCTCCTCTAATTTATAGACATTGCAATCCAGAAAACACAACACAGTACAGTAAGCCATTGGCAAATTACTGTTGCGCTTTGACTGAACGTGATTTCCTGTGTACGGATAAACGGATGTTCTGTTGTAATCTAAACATAGCAAACATACATTCATAGAATTCTACAGCACCTTCAAAGGCCGACCCCCCCCCCCCCATTTATGATTAATTTGTTAATCATAAATTATTTTCAGGCAAAAAAGGCAATAATTAAAACATTAAACAGCAGGTGCCTTATAATGTCTAATTTAAATTCAGATTCTGATATGATAATGGTCTGTATGATAATGGTCTAGTGCACACAGGTGAGAAATCTTTCTCCTGTTCTGACTGTGAGAAGACTTTCTCTCAGTTAGGTGGCCTTAAATGTCACCAACGCACGCACACTGGAGAGAAGCCTTACTCCTGTTCTGACTGTGGGAAGACTTTCTCTCAGTTAGGTGGCCTTAAATGTCACCAACGCACACACACTGGAGAGAATCCTTACTCCTGTTCTGACTGTGGGAAGACTTTCTTTCAGTTAGGTGGCCTTAAATGTCACCAACACGCACACACTGGAGAGAAGCCTTACTCCTGTTCTGACTGTGGGAAGTGTTTTTGTTCTTCAGGTGCATTTATTGGGCATCTGAGAGTGCATACAGGTGAGAAGCCTTACTCCTGTTCTGACTGTGTTAAGTGTTTTTTCTGAAATGGGTACCCTTAAAACTCACCAGCGCATACACACTGGAGAGAAGCCTTACTCCTGTTCTGACTGTGGGAAGTGTTTTATTTCTTCATCTGCACTTACTGTTCATCAGAGAGTGCACACAGGTGAGACACCTTTCTCCTGTTCTGACTGCGGGAAGTTTCTCTCGAATAGATAACCTTAAAGGTCACCAGCGCAAACATACTGGAGAGATGCCTTACTCCTGTTCTGACTGTGGGAAGTGTTTTTATAGGTCATCTGATCTTACTAAACATCAGAAAGTGCACACAGGTGAGACACCTTTCTCCTGTTATGACTGCGGTAAGTGTTTCTCTCAAATCGGCAACCTTAAAGCACACCAGCGCATACACACTGGAGAGAAGCCTTACTCCTGTTCTAACTGTGGGAAGTGT
>JACXGI010020605.1:0-10964 GCA_016801175.1 Esox masquinongy | reverse complement strand
GCTGCTGACCAACTTTATGGAGATGCAGATTTCATTTTCCAACAGGACTTGGCACCTGCACACAGTGCCAAAGCTACCAGTACCTGGTTTAAGGACCATGGTATCCCTGTTCTTAATTGGCCAGCAAACTCGCCTGACCTTAACCCTATAAAAAAACTTTGGGGTATTGTGAAGAGGAAGATGCGATACGCCAGACCCAACAATGCAGAAGAGCTGAAGGCCACTATCAGAGCAACCTGGGCTCTCATAACACCTGAGCAGTGCCACAGACTGATCGACTCCATGCCACGCTGCATTGCTGCAGTAATTCAAGCAAAAGGAGCCCCAACTAAGTATTGAGTGCTGTACATGCTCATACTTTTCATGTTCATACTTTTCAATTGGCCAACATTTCTAAAAATCCTTTTTTTGTATTGGTCTTAAGTAATATTCTAATTTTCTGAGATACTGAATTTGGGATTTTCATTAGTTGTCAGTTTTAATCATCATAATTAAATGAAATAAACATTTGAAATATATCAGTCTGTGTGTAATGAATGAATATAATATCCAAGTTTCACTTTTTGAATGGAATTACTGAAATAAATCAACTTTTTGATGATATTCTAATTATATGACCAGCACCTGTATATATATATATATATATACACACACACACACACACACACACACACACACACACACACACACACACACACACACACACACACACACATATATAGCTGTCACTATATTTCTACAATGTGGAAAACTGTAAAATGAAAGAAATACCCTTGAATGAGTAGGTATGTCCAAACTATTGACGGTGCTGTTTGTGTGTACTGTGTACCTGATAGTTGGTGATGAGGGGAACACCATGGTCCACAGCCATCCTGCGGATCAGGAAGTTGTCCCTGAGGAACTTACTGTTGTTGTTGGGAAGGTTCACCACCAGGTCAATGTGGCCCTCATTGATCAGCCTACGCACACACGTGCACATGCACATCCACACACACACACACACACACCACACACACACGAGTAAATAGAAGACAAAAATGAGAGGAGGATGTGAGGGGAGAGAAGTGGAGGACATGAGGGGAGAAGAGGAGAAACACACCAGAGATTTGTATAATAATAAAAAAAACATTTCTGAAGCGCTTGCATGTCTGAAGCTAACTTTGCATCTGTAGCCCGTTTGCCAGTTCTGCATCAGGATCAAATGCTGAACTGAGCAAGGATGGGCCTCACTGCCAGCAAACACGCGACAACGAAGTTGACACCAAGTGCTCCGTTGGCTATCACACACACACGTCCCCGCGCAACAGGAGGGCAGGCTGACCGCCCACCCCACCACCCTGCTATTCTCTCTTGTAATAAACTTTACTACGGAGCTAAAACACACAGTTGCCCTTTATTCTTCTCATTTGTTCCTTCATCACCCTTTTCTTTTCCACCCTCCCTCTCTAACCCACACACCTGATAATACTGGGCAGATTGGCATCTCCTCCATCGTGGCTGGGCCATGCTACAGGGGTGGCGGGTACATCGTTGGCAGAGAGCCAGGCTGAGGTGGCCTCTGTGGCAAAGAGCTGGAGAAGAGGCCGAACAGACACACACAGAGAGAAGGAGAAAAGCAAATGTTAGGGTATGATGTCTCTTCAGTTCTTCTGCGTCGTGTTGTTTGGGGGTTTGCCTATCAGGCCAAATAGACTTCTAACTATAAGAAATCGTGACTGAACTTCCTCTAAAAAAAGAAAAAAGAGAGAGAATTACCTTAAAGCCTTCTTCATTTAGCTGGTGTGCTGTGGCCAGGAAGTTGGGCCGGAACGAATGCTATGGGAGATAAAAAAAAAAAATGAAATTACAATTCCAAACCAGTGAGAGATGAGATGTCTGACCCAAATGAGCCCCTGCAATAAACAAAATGCTTCTTGATTATCATAGATTAACATTCTCCAATAAACAAATGACTGCCATGAGCAGATGGGTTTGTTTGGCATTACATTTCTGCAACCAATCCCTATTCATGTTCTCCAACCCATACCCCACCCCATGTGCATGGGCAGACCAGGTGCCTTCACAGAATGCTTAGTCACCTCCTCTAGTCCCTGTTCACCCACAACTGCTGACAACACCTTTGGTTGACCAGATCACTGCTTACAATGAGACAGCCTATAGAGGTCAGAAACATGGGAGTGTGGTTTCATGAAAAC
This sequence comes from Esox masquinongy, assembly GCA_016801175.1. Classification (NCBI taxonomy): domain Eukaryota; kingdom Metazoa; phylum Chordata; class Actinopteri; order Esociformes; family Esocidae; genus Esox; species Esox masquinongy. The sequence goes on along the minus strand of JACXGI010020605.1, from coordinate 8,769 downwards.
AGCCTCTTCTTCAACATCAAGACAAAGGAGCTGAATGGAGACTACAGTGAAGGTAATGGCCAAGAATGCAAATCGACTGGACTTAAGTGGAGCAGGTACAGAGCTTTAAGTTCCTTGGTGTCCAAATCAGTGACAAACTAACGTGGACCATACACCCAGGCAGTTGGGGGAAAAAAGCCTGTCAGAGCCTCTTACCCCTTGAGAAGCTGAAAGGATCTGGCATGGGCCCCCATGTCCTCAATCATTTCTAAAGCTGCATCACCGAGAGCATTCAGACAGCCGGCATCAACACTTGGTTTGGCAAAGGCACCGGCCTGAATCGCAAGGCGCTTCAGAGGGTGTTGGGAATGGCAGAATTCAACCCCGGGCCAAGCCTCCAGTCATCCAAGACCTCTTCACCAGGCAATGTCAGAGGTTAGCCAATGACCCAAACCACCCATGTCATAGGTTAGGCTGTTACTACCCCTTTAGGACTGACTATAGTATCTGCACACATCTCATTGTTAGGCCACACCGTATGTTAACAAAGCATGAGACAAATATTTAGCACAATTTATGGGTCTTGAATAGGGCAGTAGAAATGATAGATCAGGCACGTTGGCCATCTGTGATAAGGAAATCAGCGCTAAGTAAACAACAAAGTGAACACACTCATTTGATGGGCAACCAATGCGCATAACGCTACCAGTGGATGTGCTATAATAATGTGGGCATCTCAGCTTCATAACTGCTTCCTGCTCTTTTTCCTAAAAACATTTAGCAACACCACTTTTGTGCTTCCATTTTAACATGCTGCCATCTTCAATTTTTCTTACTCCAGTGATTGATGCTCACCCTTCCTGGCCTTGATGTTGATCACAAGATGAAAGCCTGCCAAATGGCACCAACGAGAAAAAAGTTAACTTTGAACTCTGAGTAGACATGTTAATATAAAAGGTGGCTCGTCATCATTAGTCCTCTTCTGTATAGATGCAGGTGCATTCTGGGACACACCAGGTTAATATCAATGCACTGACAAAAAGATGGATGTCACCAAATCATGTGCTGGTGCCATCAGCTGAAAAAGTTAGTCTGGAACCCTGAAGGAACATCTCTTCGTATTTCTCCTCTGCTCAGTGAGACATAGCCAGATCAACCGTAGAGTTGTGTGGTCACACCGTGTTAACCAGGACCAAGTAATCAGGTTTCTAAAGGCGTGTCAGATTCACAGCCATGTCGCTGATCATTAGGAGGGCAAAGTAAATGAGAAACAGCCTCGGTCTCTAATGCTGATTTCACACTACCTTCCACTGCGTCTCTAGGACCTGCAGACACAAACAAATAGACCCCCACACATACACATGCATGCAAGTGTACAAACACACACACACACAGAGCGATTATGAATTCACACTAGCAATCATCCCAACCTGCAACCTGACTGGAGAAGAGAACAGCAGTAATATCAGGAACAATGACCTTTAGAACATATTACTACTATTACAGATCCACTCCAACAAATTAAATATTAGCTTTTGGAACTGAATTAAAATTATTATTATAAGCTAGCCAGAACCATGCAAGCAGACAAAGTAATAAAGACATGCTAACATTTTAGAACCTTCCCGGTTCGGCGCATAATATAATTTAAATATGAGATACATTAAATACACACAGTTCCTCCCTCTCTCATCAATCCACAGTATCTCCTCTGTCAGGCCTTTTTCCTCTTTATCTCCCCCTAGTTCCATAATGTTGAGCCAGGAGGGAGGAGGATGGGAAGTGACAGAATAGGCAGGTTCTCAGATCAGATATTTTCTAGATGTTTGAGCAGCACCAAGGCCTCCAGGGTGGTACTGGACCTTCATAATGCTAAACATATTCTCCAATCAGGACGCCATGATGAGAAATAACCACTGTCAGCTCTCATCTGGCCCTCAAAGGACTCCCATATAGACAGCTTAGTCTGGGGCAAAGTCTCAGCGGAGCGAGGGGGCCGAGAGGAAGACAGGGAAAATGAAAGAAGGATGGGTGAAAGAGGAAGGGGAAAGGTAAGGAAAACGCAGAAGTGGGAGATGGGGAAGAAGAAAGAGAGTAGGAAAAGAGGACAGAGGAAACAGGAGCAGGGAACAGAGAGAGGTGGGCGAGAGAGGGCGGAGGAAGACGGGATGAGACAGGGAAGATGAGGAGATACAGAGCTCTTTCATCCACATCTCTCTGTGCATCAGAAAAGCATAGACACAAAGAGAAGATCTCAGACATACTGTAAGTCCTTCCTCTCTCAACACATGCCCTATCTGTATACACACACACTTTTAACTTTCCATCAAAAGTGCTGTGACAGCCACGGGAGGCCAGTTCTTGGATCGATGATCATTTATGATATGAATGCATCAGCCTTTTACAGACCCTGCCTTTTCAGCTTAAGTGTAGCTGGCTGGAAGCAGATCTGAGGCACTTGGTGTGTGTGTGTGTGTGTGTGTGTGTGTGTGTGTGTGGAGCACTAACCCATAACCCCACAGACTGGCTCCTTGAGGAGCGCTAGCAACATATTACAAATGTGAACACTACATTAATCTTACTAGCTTCACACAAATGGCTGTTTCTGACACACATGAGGAATAGCTACCTTTTTAAACTGTGTCCCAAATGGCATCCCCTTTTAAATTAAGTGCCCTTCTTCTAACCAGGCTCTTAGGGTATGGAGAATAGGGGGTCATTTTGGACACCCTTCTTTTTAACTGCTTTCGTCTACTCTGTTGTGGTATCTGACATGTACCTGAAAATGGCTCTTTACGGAGCAAAGCACTTTGGAAAGAGATGTGAAGAAAAAAGTATTTGCTGACAATTGTGAGATGGATTGATCTTTGTTTTAAAAGCAAGAGGGCATTTTTGAGAACTTTTGGAATATGAAAGTGTCATTGGAATGGGGCTTGTTAACCCTGATGTCTACATTGTCGAACGCCTCCCATGCACACAGACATATGAGGGCTTCTGTTAGCCGGTTGGCTTTTGGCCAGTGAAATTAACTGAAAGCCTATAAATAAAATTGTAACCAGCCAAATTGTCTAGGGCTGCCTAACACACACTGCGATTTCATGCTTCAGCACCGTTCCTTCAATCCTTCTGTAGACATGCATGTGCCCGCTGCTGCCTGAAAGGGCGAGCGCACAGCTTTTCCACTGAGACGGGGAGACACAAGAAAACCAGGCTCCCTGTAGAGGAAAGGCTGTGCATTCGCTGAACCACAGCCAACCAAAGACAGAGATACATTTCCTGACAAAATGTCAAAAGAATGAAACGGCGTAATTTCGGTACATTTTAAGCTATTATAAAATACTTGAAAGACCTCTGATAACAATAGGTTACCCATTCATTTGGATGAGGACGCAGAGAGCTGTGATATTGGCAGCATACTACCTCACTGTCAGATGCAGAGACAGTGTCTGACAAAGTGTGTCTTATGTCACAGTTATTTTGATTGTATATTGTCCATAGCCCCGTGTTCAGTCCATTGATAACCTTCAATTCTGGGGTCACGTTTCAGACCGGTTTTTAAATGACAACTGCTTCTTTAACAAAATAAAAGACTTGGCAAATGATGCCAAAGTAACCCAGGAATAGATCATGTACCTTATGAAAACGCTATCAGAAGTACCAGCAAGATTACTCAGAAAAAAATAAAATGCAAATTAAGTGGAAGTATGAAACCCAAGTGTTTCGACCCTCCAGGACCGGAAATGAATAGCCCCGCTTCAAACCTAAGATATGACACTGACAACTGTCTCCCTCAGTACTTCTGACAGGGGGGCATTTATTCTGACAGGGGGGCATTTATTCTGACAACATTCTTTTGTTGCTGTTGATGTTTCATCCAACAGATGTTTCATTGGACAAACTCAGGTAGGTCCTTCCCTCCATCTTTCTCTTCGCCTTCGTGTAAAGATGAAAATATACCAACTCTTTTGTGTGGAATGAATACACCCCGGTTGTGCTCGCGTGTGTCTCTTCATGGGGGAGGGGCCTACAGCACGTCAGACAACTTGTCATTTCCTGGTCCAGGGTAAATGTAACTGTCACTGATTAAGACTGTGTAACCCTGGAGGTCTGTCAGTCAGAAGAATGGGCAACACAGGCTGCATAGGCAAATCCAATTACAACACTGGCTCGGATTTGCTAATAAACCGCGGGTACTACCTGTACAACGACTGAAACGGGGGAGAGAAGGACATTTTTATAATGGCTCCAGCGCTTTCACAATATCCGCAGCTTTCGAATGAACCTATTGCTCTTGTAATCTCGATAGCACAACAGAATCATGCAAAGGTCTGCTTGACTGCAGAAACAACGTTGGCGTCGTTTACGTCTTGCTCCGGTGCAAAGAATATTGGAGGGATGTTGGTGTAAACGTGTCGATAGATCTCAGGTGTCGGCATCTTTTAACTATCTGTCCATCATCATTGCTGTAGTAATCTACAATAAAACCAACATTTCTCCAAACTGGATTATTGAGGATGCCCTCAATCTGCTTTATTGACCCCCGCTCACTTTACATCTTACAGAATGAGTTCCCATGAAGGGCACCTCACAAAAGCATTGTTTTAAATGCAGCAATTAAGATCTGACTTTTGATTAGTGCTACAATGTGTGCTTAGGCTCGGGTTGTTTTAAAATAAGAGCCTGACATGTTTTTTCGACACATTAGATTTACTCAATAGGCATACAACACAGTGTAGCGATAGCCTATAGGCCTAATGTTTTTATTTCTTTATTTAACTTATTTGGCTCACAGCGCAGACTGAACAGAGGTCTTTGTACTGAACCTTTTAACCCCTAACACACACACACAGACACACACACACGGGGACACACACACACAGACACACACACACATAGACACACACACACAAGATACACACCTGGATTCCAATGAGGATGCCTTTGGTTGGCAACTTGAAGCCAGTGGACAGCATAGCCTTGAGGAAGGCAGAGTAGATGTTTGGTCCAAAACAAGCCACCTGCAAGGATTAAAAAAACAGTTATGTGTCTGCTCTTCACAGTGTGTGTGTGTGTGTGTACATAATCTGAGGGTACATGTGTAATGGGTGCGTCTAGGTGTGTCTCTGTGTGTAATGCACAGTATGTGCATGTGTGACTGCAAACAAAGTGTGTGTGTGTGTGTTTGTGCGTGTGTGTGCATCTACCTCTCCTGTGGAAGCCATCTCACAGCGCAGGACAGGGTCTGCATCACGCAGGCGGGGCCAGGAGAACATAGGAGCCTTTCACAGAAAACATACAGGAAGACAGATAAAACCATTTGGACTGTTAATGACTGCACTCCAGGGGCTCAATTCAATCAAACTCGCAAAGCACAACTTATGCAGTAACTCTTTTTCCCCATGCTCAAATTAACTGACAGACCGGTTTTCAGTATGTAAAAACCTAATACTACTATTAAAGAATGTCCTTAACAATTAGTGGGGAAATTATGAACGGACTCAAGATCGGACTCAAGATTTTAGAGGCAGCTTCACCCTACATTGGGGCTGGTGGTGGAGACAGGAGGACAGGTAAGGTAATGGAATGTAAGGCGTAAATTGTGTTTAAAATAACCTAAATCAGACATTACTGCAATAGAGAAGGGCAGTGATTTAAATCCATGTATCAGCATCATAATCCATTTTCCTGACCATGCAGGTTTTAATGGTGTGAAACGCTGTGTCCACACAAAGATATTGACAGAAAGTTCCGGGAAGGATCACCTGCGAGTAAAACACTTCCTACTAAGGTTGGAAATTCAATCACACTAATTTGCTACAGTAAACAACAAAGAGGAGATGAAGCATCAGGACTTGTCCTGTTAAGCAAACAGGTTTTGTGACAAGGCTGCCATCTAGAGGTGGGAAATATTCCAAACCCCTGGATTTAGCACGACTGAGATCTGAACACGCCGGTCTCCGGTGTGAGAAAACCAGTGTCTTCAGCGGTTAGACGAGGTCCCAACTGGGCAGAGGGTACCACTGACTGGTAAAGTACTGGAGTCCAGGATGGGCTGGGAGGGGGCTGGGCTTTTTTCTATTTTAACCCTGTGTTTTAATAACCCATTACCTAACCTTAACCCTGAAAAGTTGGGGCTACTCAGTCCTTTGTGACGGGATCAATGAGGCAGTGTGAGAGATAGAGGGAAAGAACGGAGAGAAAGTGTGTAAGAGAGGGTAAAAGTGAGATCACGCTGCAGTACAGGTAAGACAGTTTAATACTTACTAGTGGTCCTGACAGGATTGTCATACCAATGTGAGTTATCAGGGGGGAGGGGGAGGGCTGCGCTCTGAACGGATCCTACTCCTCATTTAAGGCAATATTTTGACCACAGATTTATGGACTATGACAATATGGTGCCAATTGAGATGTGCGGAGGCCATTTTTAAACGTGACAAGAGACAGGCCAGGGCATGGCAGAGGAAGAACCAAGAAATCCATGTTTCCTAGCCCTCAACCTAGTTCTAAACTGAACCCTAACATTAATAACCGAACCTTAAACTGTAAACCTTAAAGTAACCGCAGTTCTACCACAACGCCCTATCGTACGTTTTCCCTAAACCGAAGTCCTGAGCTGGAGCACATTTCCTTAGTGGCCTGCAGAAGGGGCCACCGACTGCTTTAGGGGGACTTTGGGTCCCCACATGTACAAACTGACCTGGATCACACACACACACACACACACACACACACACACACATTCCCCTGGACATTTATCACACATATTTGTAACTTTTAATTAGCATTATCTGTACTATTGAATGGACCAACAGACAGAAAGACTTGAACACACGTCACGCGCGTAACTTGTCTGTTTCTGTGCATGATAGTCCATAGGGGAGGATTCATCCTTGAAGCAGGCCAGCTATCTAATCAGCCCTGAATATGCCATGCTACGCTGTGCGTCTGCATGCTAATGTAGAAAGAGGGGGAATACCGGGGGGAGCACAGCAGCATTCCTCTGCTTCATCTGCTTATTGATGCTTCGTTGAGAGAGAGACAGAGGAGAGAGGGACGGAGAGACATGAAGGTCTCATGAAGCCCTCCGAGGCTCAGACCGTTTAACTGGTGTGGTCCTGTTTTTTCCATTCACAGACATCTACGACATCGTGGAAAGGTAAAGTAGCTCGTATTACAGTGGCCACGCCCCTCTACTGGAGTAGGGATGAAAAAGGATTTATCCAAAATCTCTATCAAAGGGGTTTATATTTATCACCAAATTCTTGCGCGCATAGAGATTTTGGGATTTGGTGCACATCAAAGCGAACAGGAGTTAGCGAATGGCCGCACAAAACGTATATACATGCTTTCTACTGATAAATCAGAACTGTACAATGTTTTATCACACATAAACGAGTGTTACAATCCCACTTTGAAAATGCATTTCATTCATCTTTATGCAAAGGTATGGTGATATTGGTGATATTATGGTGATATTTGTTCTAGGCCTACAGTAGCAGGAATAAACCAGTCATGTTTATTTCAGCTTTTCCTGCAATTTCAGGTTCTCCTGGAGGCTTGAAAATGGCTGTGCAGTTATATTCCCTATCCAACCTGTCAGAGCTTGAGAGGATCTGCATGGAGGGATGGGAGAAACTCCCCAAATACAGGTGTGCTTTTGTAACGTCATACCCAAGACCCCAGGCTCTCATCACTGCCAAAAGGTTCTTCCACAAAGTGCTGAATAAAGGGGTCTGAACATAAATTTGATAGTGCTGTTTTTATAACTTTGAAAAAGATACAAAATCCGGTTTTGGCTTATTATGAGGTATTTTGTGTAAATATGAGGAAAAATTTAAATTTAAGCTATTTTAGAATAAGTCTTTAAAAATAACACAATGATTTAACCACTAGTTTGTGCGCATGCATGATGTGAAGTCTGAGTAGAGATGCACACACATTCCCATCAAGTTAAACATAAATATCAACCAGTTAAGTCTAGTTTGTGCACACAGACTTTGATAAATAAGGCCCCTGGGTTGTCTTGGATATATATACATACATCCTGAACAATGAATAGAGTTGTAAGTTGTTCTCCAGGGTCCCAAATTGTTATTGCAGCGAGGAGTTCTGGCCAAAATTCAAAATCACCAAGCACCATCTGGGATTAGTGTTGGATGAGAGTTGCCTTGAATCGTCACGCTCTAGCGACCCCTTGTGATGCGTAGGGCATGTGCTAGCTTAACTGTGGTTTTAGTCCAGTGAATGTGTTCTTCTACAAACCCCTAGGTGTTGGTGAGAACTTCCTGGTTGAGCGGCGTGATAGGAAAAAGAACGGCTTAGTGACAGGACATGTCGAAGGAGACATATTGAGGACATGTCTGGATCTGGGACTACCCCAAGCCTCCTGGGAGTGGTTGAGAAGTGGAAAGTCCAAAAGCACAAATTGGACGTGGGGGGAGAGAAAAGAGCTGGGGTAGAAAACAACAACAAAAAAGTCTGTAATTTAAGCAACACGAAAACACGAAAAAAAACACAACAGGGACTTGTTAGGCTGAAGAAAATAGCCAGCTTCTAAGTTCTAACATATTCCAGGAGTTTGAGAGAGGAGAGAGGGGAGGAGAAGGGTAGGAAGACAGGGAGGGAATGAATGGATGAAAGGAGGGAGGGAGGAGAAGGGTAGGAAGACAGGGAGGGAATGAATGGATGAAAGGAGGGAGGGAGGAGAAGGGTAGGAAGACAGGGAGGGAATGAATGGATGAAAGGAGGGAGGGAGGAGAAGGGTAGGAAGACAGGGAGGGAATGAATGGA
>JACXGI010020604.1:0-10966 GCA_016801175.1 Esox masquinongy | reverse complement strand
CTGAAGGCCACTATCAGAGCAACCTGGGCTCTCATAACACCTGAGCAGTGCCACAGACTGATCGACTCCATGCCACGCCACATTGCTGCAGTAATTCAGGCAAAAGGAGCCCCAACTAAGTATTGAGTGCTGTACATGCTAATACTTTTCTTGTCCATACTTTTCAGTTGGCCAACATTTCTAAAAATCCTTTTTTTGTGTTGGTCTTAAGTAATATTCTAATTTTCTGAGATACTGAATTTGGGATTTTCATTAGTTGTCAGTTTTAATCATCACAATTAAATGAAATAAACATTTGAAATATATCAGTCGGTGTGTAATGAATGAATATAATATCCAAGTTTCACTTTTTGAATGGAATTACTGAAATAAATCAACTTTTTGATGATATTCTAATTATATGATCAGCACCTGTATTTAGGTATGGCGGATGCCAGGAGAACGCTACCTACCGGAATGCATAGCTCCTACTGTAAAGTTTGGTGGTGGAGGGATAGGTTGGAAGGTTTGGAGCTGTGTTTCAGGGTTTGGCCTGCTGCCCTTTACTTCCAGCGAAGGGTCATGTTAATGCATCAGGATACAAAGATATTTTAGACAATTGGGTGCTTCCTGTAACGGTCCCAGGCAAACGGGACAGTTTGCAGTTCTGTTTGTCTGTTTTTTCTGTTTGTTTGTCCTGTCTTGCCCTCTCCTGGGCTTTAGTTGCTTCACATGTCCTTATTTGGTCCTTCCTTCCTGTCTTCCCTCTGTCAATCAGTGTCATCATACTCACCCATGTTTCCAGTCACCTGTGTCCTGTTCCCTGGTTAGTCTGTGTATGTAGTTCAGTCCTTTTCTCCCAGTCTTTGTGGATCATTGTGATATGTTACGTTCCTGTCTGTCGGTTTTGGCCATTGTGGTTCAGCCTTTCCGTTCTGTGCTTGTTTTGTTTGAATTATATTAAACCTCCTTAGTTAATACTAGGGATGGGAAACCGAGGCTTTCTGAACCATTGAGGCTTGATTAAAAAAATCGCTTCATTGCTCAAAGCTTTCCAAAACAGTCCACAGCAAGGACATCTGTTGGACAAAATGTAATATGACATTTTTGATTTAGACATTGTATTTAGCCCGGAGCGGTGTATTCAAAGTAATGGTAAGGATGAATGAATAATGAAAAGGGGAACCTGAAAAAAACAGGAATTTGTGGAAGAAGAAAAGATGACATTTTATTGCCTAGCTGGCTTGCTTCTCGAGATAACACTGCTCCGTCATATGAGATGGCCCCAGAACAGATCGGAATGTGTCCCTAATTGATAAGGGGTCTATTCTTTAGGACAAGTTTTGTAATCCTTAGATCAGCAAATCAAACCCCATGCCTTTAGTTTTAGGATATAACCAGAGCGGGGTTCAGGGAAGCTCTCTCTTGCATTTTCCTCCCTTCTGGATGGAAATATCAGTTTGTAAGAAATGTAAGAACAAGGGGAGAACAGAAGATTCAAAATTGTTTTGAGAGTAAACAAATTAGGGCATACCCACGTCTCCAGGCACCACACCACGGTCTTACCCTATGTGTATATATTGGGATGATGCGCTTTCAGAAGTCTTTTGATCACATCTGAAAGCTCATCTTGAGAAAAATAACACTGAGAACCTTTTTCCAAAATTCTCCTTTCCAACTATGGTGGTTTAATGAGACTCTTGTTACAAAGATAATTTCATCTAGTCTTGTTTTTATCAGCCAAAATTATTTCTGTTTCTATTCAGTCAGTTATCGTCTCATCAACTGCCACTGAAAAATAGGTATTGAACGTCACTGTTTTTGTTGACAAAATGAACACTGTCATACATATTCTCCATTGCTCTCTAATACACAATCCTATTACCCTTTCCAAGAAACTAGCTAAGCAACACTTAATAATTATCTTGTCTACTTCTCAAATAGTGTACTCTTTTGTATGACTCTCAAATAATAGCTAACCAACACTAAATTATTTCCTTGTATGACTCCTAAATCACTGTTCTATGACTACTAACAAAAATAGGCTCTATGACTCTCTTGACTTGTAATGGTTTTCGGCCTTGTCCTGTGCATACACAGATTTCTCTGGATTCTCTGAATCTGTTTCCTGTTCTCCCCTTGTGGGTTATTGTGCAGTGTGTTGTGTGTTTTTTCCATGTAGTGTGCTTTTTTAATGATAGTGTTTTGTAGATGATGAGATCCCCAAACTCTTTGCAATTTTACGTTGAGAAATGTTATTCTTGAGTTGTTGCACTATTTGCTCACACAGTCTTTCACAGAGTGGTGATCCCCTCCCCATCCTCACTTCTGACGGACCCATCCTCTCTGGAATTATCTTTTACTACCCAATCATGTTACTGACCTGTTGCTAATTGACCTATCTAGTTGTGAGATATTCCACCAGGTTTAGTGTTTTTAGCCTTACTCAACTTTTCCAATCTTCTGTTGCCTCTATCCTAACCTTTTTGAAACATATTTCTAGCAACAAATTCAAAGTCGCCATATATTTTTCAAGAAACAATGTCTCAGTTTCAGCATTTGATATGTTGTCTTTATACTATTTTCTATTGAATATAGGGTTTAAATGATTTGCATATCATTGCATTCTGTTTTTTTACATTTTACGATGTGTCCTAAAATAACAGTGAAGACATCAAGTGAAGGGTTGTAAAATAATAGTGAAGACATCAAAACAATGAAATACATATGGAATAATTTTGAAACCAAGAGTGTTAAAAAGATAGAAAATACAATTCCTATTATAGATAATTCAAAGTAGCCACGATTTGACAGCTTTGCACACTCTTTGCATTCTCTCGACCAGCTTCATGAGATGAGTCACCTGGAATGCATTTCTATTAACAGATGTGCCTTGTTAAAGTTAATTTGTTGAATTTATATACAGAAGACCATAATTATGTATTTGCTGTAGTAATCCATATTATGGCAAGAACAGCTCAAACAAGCAAAGAGAAACAACAGTCCATCATTAAATTAAGGCATGAAGATCAGTCAATCCGTAAAATTTAAAGACCTGGAAAGTTTCTTCAAGCACTGTGATGAAACTGGCTCTCTTGTGGACTGCCTTGGGAAAGACCAATCTATTACCCTGAGTTATCTCTGCTGAAGAGGATAAGTTGATTAGTTACCAGCCACAGGAATTGGCAATTGACTGCATCAGATTGCAGCCAATCAATTCGTCGGATGATTTGGACCATAGAGTGAAGGAAAAGCATCCAACAAGTGCTCAGCACATGAGGAAACTCCTTTAAGACTGTTGAAAAAGCATTTTTCAACATGAAGCTGGTTGAGAGAATGCAAAAGGTGTGCAAAACTGTCATCACGGCAAATGTGTTTCACACTTTCTTAGATACTACATGATTCCATGTGTTCATAGTTTGATGTCTTCACTATAATTCTACAATGTGGAAAATAGTAAAAATAAAGAAATACCCTTGAATGAGTGGTTGTGTCCATACTTTTTGCTGGTACTGAAAATATTTAGTTAACCCCTGAAAATCTAAAACAGGTGGGATCAAAACCAGTGGTTAGTGATTCTACTCTTCACATAAGAGTCAATCTGAATTATATTCGTATGACATTAAATATTTAAACAGCATAGCATGTGCATAAGTCTAAAGAAGGGTGAAAAAAGGAAAAATGCTGGGCAGAGCATACTCAGAACTCTCGGTTTAGAGCTACCACATCAATACTGGAACAGGACAGCAGCAACTCAAAAATGTTGTAAACCTGCACTGTGCTCAAGCCAAGTGATGCATGCTCCATTCCATTTCCCCTCCGAACATACTCTGGCACTGGAAAATTGTTCAGTTGGCCCGTCATGGATGCCATATTGTACATTTCTCCAATCTTATTATTAAAAGCTCTACATTATTTTTTAGATAGAGTATAATAATGTGAAGACTGCTGGTCAATCTCGGTGGGCCAGTCTTGGTGTAGAAACTGTAATCTTCAGAGCCTTGTAAGCATAGCTTTGCAACTTTCTACAACTAGTAGCTGAAGCAATGGCTTTATAAGGAGTACTTCTGTTCTGGACAAGAATTAAACATTATTACAGTCCCACGAAGAGGCTTTTAGCTTCTGTCCACTTTTATGAAAAGCATTCATGAAATGTTCCTGTCCGGTTTCAGACCCCATAATAGCACAGAGACTGCACTTGTAAAGGTAACAAATGGTCTTTTAATAACTTTCTAATGGCCTCAGACAAAAGTTCTGCATCTGTTCTGTTGCTTCTTGATCTTAGTGTTGCCTTTGACACTATTGATCACTCCCTTCTCTTAGAGAGTTTAGAGACCCAGATTGGGATATGCGGACACGTTCTAGCCTCGTTTAAATCTTATTTAACGATATCAGTTCGTATGTGTGGATGGCATGTCCACGTGTCTGACAAATCAAAGGTATGTTTTGGTGTACCTGAAGGCTTGGTTTTGGGCCCATTATTGTATTCACTATATATGCTATCTCTGGGTGATGTCATCCGGAATCACAATGTCAATTTTCACTGTTATGCAGATGACACACAGTTATATTCCGATGAAACATGGAGAAGCCCCAAAATTAGCTACTTTGGAAGCATGCGTTTAAAAAAGTTGGTGTCACGCCGGCCTCCCGGAGTGTGGCAGTGCCAGACCCTCGACTGCGCTACTCCTCGCTAGTGTACTAACCACCGGCATGGGAATGATGGCAGCAACTCCCCTTCCCCACACCTGTGTGTCGTTGTGTTGATTACCATTGCTTAAAGTTGCACTGTTTTCTGTTCTCCCCTCGTGGGTTCTTGTGGAGTGTGTTGTGTGTTTTTGCCATGTAGTGTGCTGTTTGCTCAATGATGCTATAAACGGTTTATTAGCTGATTCGGCATCTGTTGCTTTTCCTCCTCTTCCTACGCACATTACAGTAGGAAGTGGATGATGGAGAACTTCTTGCTTTTCAACTCAGGAAAAACAGGAATGTTTGTTTTAGGACCCAAGAAACAGAGTTTTGTTGACAATTCTCACAGTGAACCCCGATGGTTGTATGGTCGTATCCCAAAAAACAGTGAGAAACCTCAGCATTACCCTCGACCTTGACCTGTCCTTTGATGAACATATAAAATATATCTCAAGAGCTGCTTGTTTCCATCTTCAGAACATTGCAAATATCAGAAACCTTTTATCAAAAACTGATGCAGAAAAACAAATCTGTGCTTTTGTTATTACTAGATTAGACTACTGCAATGCTCTTCTCTCCGGTTACCCTGATGAATCAACAAATAAACTTCAACTAGTGCTGATCAAGGCTGCTAGAATCCTAACTAGAACTAAACAATTTGGACACATTACTCCAGTACTAGCCCCTTTACACTTGCTGCCTGTTAGGGCTAGGGCAGATTTTAAGGTTTTACTCTTTTACCTATAAAGCAATACATGGACTTGCTCCTACTTACCTTGCTGAAATGATCAAGCCATATATACCTACACGTAACCTAAGATCGCAAGATGCAGGCCTTCTAATTGTACCTAGAATTTCCAAACAAACAGAACAGACCGAGGTAGGGCTTTCTCTCATAGAACTCCACTACTGTGGAATGATCTGCCAATTAAGGTTAGAAATGCAGACTCAGTGCAAACTTTCAAGTGTCTACTAAAGACTCATCTCTTCAGCATGGTCTAAGACTGAGTGCAGTCTGGCGCAGGGGTGCAAAGGTGAACGAAAAGGCTTGATACTGTCCACCCTTGTTGTCTTGCCAGGTGGGCTCTCAAAGGTTCAAGTTTCAAGGTTCAAAAGGTTTATTTGTCATTTGCAATAACAAGTTATGGCAATGAAATGCTTGGTTTTCCTACTCCCGACAGTGCAGTTAAAAGTTAAAGAAGTAACAGTAATTATAATATAAAAATAAGAAGATAACACAAACTATCAATAATAACACTATACAAAAAACATGCATCAATAATAATAACTATACAACTGTACAACCGTAGTGCAATGTAAAAGTGACAGGTGTGCATGATATGATTGGCAGATGAGCATGATAAAAAGTGACAGATGTGCATGGGACTATGGATGGAAGGGAAGAGGGGTTCCTGAATTGAGCAGCCTTACGGCCTGAGGAAAAAAACTGTCCCGTAGCATGTTAGTTTTGGACGGAATACTCCTGTACCTTCTGCCTGACGGCAGCTTGGTAAACAGTCCATGGCATGGGTGGCTGGGATTTGTAATGATTCGTTTGCTCCTCCTCCTACACCTCTCTGTGTAGAGATCCTGCAGGGATGGCAGGTCAGACCTTGTGATGCGCTCTGCTGTTTTAATCACCCTCTGAAGTGCTTTGCGGTCGAGGGCGGTGCAGCTGCCATACCAGGCGGTGACACAGCCGGACAGGATACACTCGATAGTGCATCTGTAGAAGTTGGTGAGTATCCTGGAATCCATGCCAAATCTCCTTAATCGGCGTAGGAAGAAGAGTTGTTTCCTGGCCTCCTTCACCAAGATGTTACAGTGATGAGACCAGGTCAAGTCATCGCTGAAGTTGACACCAAGGAACCAGATGTTGTGAACTCTCTCTACTGCAGTCCCATTGATGTGTATGGGGGCGTGGTCTCCCCGCCGCTGCTTCCTGTGATCAACAATCATCTCCTTCGTTTTGCTGATATTGAGCTGGAGGTTGTTATCCTGACACCAGAGTCAGTGACCTTACTTCATCTCTATAGGCTGACTCGTCATTGTCAGAGATCAGGCCTATGATGGTGGTGTCGTCAGCAAACTTAACGATGGTGTTGGAGACGTGGGTTGCCAGGCAGTTGTGAGTGAAGAGAGAGTACAGGAGCGGGCTCAACACACAACTCATCGCCACTGGGATGCCCTCTCTGTCATGACACAACACTGCCTGGGTCTCTGTACTTTTACTCTTTGTTTGTCCTGGTACTTGTTCCCGTATATATGATTAAACCTGAAATAAGTAACTGTTATGCTAACGACTGAAGAGTTTTTGCTTGATAAATTGCGAACACTTTTCCATCTTCCACAGAAGAGACAGCATTTACCATAAAGTGACATAAATGCGTTGCTACCAATGAATCTGGTGTCATGTGTGAATGGAGGGCCAACTATCCAGAGTGAGAAGGTCACATTGTAGAGCGTTGAAGGGGGTACAGGTTACAATATGTATGGCAGATTGGTAAATTACATATACCTTAATGTGTGAAGGATGCCTTATTGTGGAACAAGAAACCAATTTAGGATTTAACTTCCCACTGCAGGTCTGTGATATCGTATTAAATGTGAGTGAGCAGTTAAGCCAAATACAAAGATTTTTGTAGGTGTTGAAATGCTCCAACCTATTCCGTTCCAGGACAAGATACATATATTGTACTTCATTAACACAATTCAATTAATACATTGAAATGACACATTTCAATAATCATAATAATGTGTTTTACCTAAAATATAGTGGTAACATGATTAGACCCATTTTTCTTCAGTAGGTTTGTGCACCCTCCGTTTGCAAGGATAACAGTACAGAGCCTTTTTGGATATATTTTTCATAATATTGGAGAACACATTATTTTAATGACAATGAGCAATTGCCATTTTGGAAGATCCAGTTGTGGCCATGTTTCAGTCCCGAAGCAATTGCAACCATGTTTTAATCCGAAACATTCTGGTGCTGGGTAAAGGTTATAGACATTTGAAAATGCAATTTGATTTCTAACCATTTACACTCAGTGTATATGAAAGTTTTACAGCAATCTTTTGGTTTAGTTTCCCTAGCACTGTTTACAATGCAAACTACAATGCAACATGTTTTGTATAGTGTCATAAAGTCCATCCTGTCTTAGAACTAAAATTAGCACTCATTCTAAAATATCTAAAATACATGATTTAAAATACATAAATTCTCACACATTCTTTATGCCAGTTTGCCTGCATGCTTGATTAACCATAAACATTGTTCTTGGTAAGCTAATTGATCCTGTACTCACTATTTGTTAATGGTTCTATAGGTCTAGTAGTAAATGAATAAACGGGGGAAAAATCTGTAGTAATAGCTAATTAATGTAATTGTAATATGGTGAGGTTTAGAGTAGAAGCTTGTTGACAGGCATTAACAGTTGCCTTTTTCTGCACACACTGCTGTGCAGCAAGGTAACCTATCCTACTACAAAGACACAGCTATAGGTTTGTCCGTGGGTGGTAGGATATATGGAAGAAAGTTTGTTTCCATGGGCTTGATGCCCGTTCAGTTTGACATTTTCAGATCAACTCAAACAACGTAGGCCTGAAGACAAAGGAACAAACTTAAAAGGTAACCCTACATCTCGAATGGCTATTTATTTGACATTTGCCTTTCAATAACCTTTAAAACACCTCAATTAATGCCCAACGCGTGAGTGAAGGAAAACCTCCACAAGGGATCAGAGAAGGACTTTGTGGTGCTGATGGACAGCTCAGTCATTACACTATATCAGTCTTAAAAGGCTTACATGACGCCACACCTCGACTGAATGTACTGAATAACAAACGTGTAAGCTTATTAAAAGTTCATAGCTTTTCAAGGCTAAACTAAATAAGGGGAAACAATGAAACATATAAGCATAATAGCCAGGTACAGATATAATTCAATTAGGCTTTGTGCAACATTTCCATAAAAATTTAAGTCTATATCCAGGTCTCGTTCAGGGCGAATATAAGCTGGAGACATACAGCTGTTTATAGGATACGCCCTTCATTGTGACGTTATCCTAGGGAATGTGTAATTGTATAAATTCATTCCGTGCAGCTTTTGAAAAACAAATACCAGCACAACGAAAGACCAAGAAACATTGTTATCCGCAGAGGAAAGTTTTACGACTAGTCTAATACGATTTAGATATCGGAGTATAGGGCAGATTAAAAATATATAAGTATGAGACTACCTAGCCCATGTGAAATGAAAGGAAAAATCAGCGCAAAGATATTGGCCCACCACGATCGAATAAGGTTAGTAACCAGCGCTTGACTTGGGATAAGTGCAGGAACTGACAAATCGCACAGTAGACTATGTTCATCGAAATGCATGTGTTAATGAGGCTTGTTCCATTAAAGTAACCTATCTCAGATCAAGTTTGCCTAAAAAAGGGACCAGAACATAGAAGTTCCGTCATGGCCCATGTCAAGGGCGGAATCTCAAATCGCATGCTTGCAGACTATAGAGCATGCCAGATTATTATGCGAGAAGATTAGTATGTCTCAAACTATGGTACGCTGAAAACAGTATGCCAAATGTTCCCGGATGGTCTACTATTTCAGGTGGATTTTCGAAATATGCATCCGTGCATGCTTTTTGGGGTAATATAGACGACAACCCAGTAAAAGAGGAGGGGTTTCCATGAATCTCTCGTCATTTCAGTTGAGGAAAAAGTCTGTTATCCTCACCTATATTGATAGGTATTGCATCATCTTCATTTACGAATGAAAGAAAAACGAATGTTGTTGTGCCATGAAATTAAATGGCTTTGGCAGTGTAAAGTACGTCTTCAATCTCGCTAGCAATTGCTCTGCTCAATTGTTATGACCATTCCAAGTTCTAAGATGCTAGTAGGACTATTACTGGCCAATAAGCTAATAACGGCCAGTGGCAAAAGCCATACAGTTCATAGATGCAGACATCCCAACACTCCAGGAGGTTCTGGGGGTCACCCGCATTTTAATATTGTCTCCCTGACGCCTGCAAGTTATATATATTATCCCAGAAATCAGAATAATTTGAGAGCAAACGAGAGTTAAATGCAGAATTGCATACAGCATACATGGCGAAGTACGTACATTTTAGTGTATAGTAGGCTAGTAGGCCAGTATTGGAGACGGAAAGAGACATACTACATCGTCAGAAATGTTGATGACCCCCCCCTGTAAGTAGCCGGTGAAGCCACCTCCCTGAAATGAGTTTCTGCGGGTTGGGATGCCTGTAGATGCTATTTGTGGAAGAAGTAAACTTGATAAGAAACGTTAGTAAGTTTAAAACATAGCTTAAGTGGTGTATAGCTAAATACTCAAACTTGTGGAGAAGTTAATGCGGGACAAAATCATCTAATGTTTATATGCAATATCATGATGAGGTTGTATGTCCCAATCGGTCCCAATACTGGCATATTAGCTTACTGTATACTAAACAGCACGTACTCCACCATCATCTGCGAAGTACGTACTTGTAGTATGTAGTATGCGATTTGCGATTCTAACAAGCTTCCCCAGGATAATAGTTATCTACGTTGGAAGTGCCGCTACACTTAAACCGAAGATTTTTCTCCTTTGAACACCATTCCAGCTGTCGGCTATATGCAACAGGTTAAGTACTTTATTACCTATGTTAAACATCGTGAGCATGTTGTCATATTACAGCACTTTCTACACGTTAACATTATCTGACAGCTTAAACGTGCATTGCCTCATATGGATATGCATAACTTCTTTGAGCATGAGTTGTCTATTTTTGGCCTTACATTTCTTTCGAGGTTCTACATTGGAAGTGCAGTTACGCTTATCCTGACGATGCTTGTCCTGCCAAGTCCATGCCTACTGTTGGCCAAATGCAAAAAGTACTAAAATTGCCTGTGATTACAATCTTGTGCCAGTAGTCACAGTACAGCACTAGTCTTAAAGATAACATTATCTGACTGCATCAACGTGCATTCCCTCATATGGATATGTTTGACCACTTTGAGCTCTACTAGTCTATGTTTTGCCTTACATTCCTTTGCAGGTCCTACATTGGGAGTGCATCCACGGTTTTCTTGATGATTATTTCCTGTGAGCCCCATGCCAGCTGTTGTCCAAATGCAACAAGATAAGTAATAAAATTAACTGTGTTTACTGTCTTGAGCCAGTTGTCTTTGTACGGCACTAGTCTTCAAGATTACATTATCTGATGGCGTCAACGTGCATTCCCTCATATGGATGTGTTTGATGACTTTGAGCTTGATTTGTCTGTGGT
>JACXGI010020603.1:0-10779 GCA_016801175.1 Esox masquinongy | reverse complement strand
GTTAGACCTGGTCTGACCTGAGTCAAACCCACTGGACTGTTAGACCTAGTCTGACCTGAGTCAAACCCATTGGACTGTTAGACCCCTTTAGCATCAATGACAGCGTGCAGTGTTTTGTAATAGTTGTCTATGAGGCTCCGGATTCTTGCAGTTGGTATAGCTGCCCATTCGTCTTGACAAAATGCCTCCAGGTCATGCAAAGTCTTTGGTCGTCTTGCATGAACCGCATGTTTGATATCTCCCCAGAGTGCCTCGATGATATTAAGGTCAGGAGACTGTGATGGCCACTCCAGAACCTTCACCTTTTTCTGCTGTAACCACTGGAGGGTCAACTTGGCCTTGTGCTTAGGGTCATTGTCATGCTGGAATGTCCAGGAGCATCCCATGTGCAGCTTTTGTGTAGAAGAATGCAAATTGTCTACCAGTATTTTCTGATAACATGCAGCATTCATCTTGCCATCAATTTTCACAAGATTCCCCGTGCCTTTAAAGCTCACACACCCCCAAAACATCAGTGAGCCACCACCATGCTTCACAATGGGGATGGTATTCTGTTCACTATAGGCCTTGTTGACCCCTCTCCAAACATAGCACCATAGAGTTCTATATTAGTCTTGTCACGCCAAATTACAGTGTGCCAGAAACTGTGTGGTGTGTCAAGGTGTTGTCTGGCATATTGTAACGGGGCTTTTTTGTGGCATTGGCGCAGTAAAGGCTTCTTTCTGGCAACTCGATCGTGCAGCTCATTTTTGTAAATGTTTCGTCGTATTGTGCTCCTTGAAACAACCACACCGCCTTTTTCCAGAGCAACCTGAGACTATATTTTAAACCTGAGTTTACCTGTGGGTTTGTCTTTGTATCCCGAACAATTCTTCTGGCGGTTTTGGCTGAAATCTTTCTTGGTCTACCTGATCTTGGCTTGGTATCTAGAGATCCCCGAATTTTCCACTTCTTAATAAGTGATTGAACAGTACTGACTGGCGTTTGCAAGGCTTTGGATATCTTTTTATATCCTTTTCCATATTTGTAAAGTTCCATTACCTTGTTACGCAGGACTTTTGACAGTTCTTTTCTGCTCCCCATGGCTCAGTATCTAGCCTGCTCAGTGCATCCATATGAGAGCTAACAAATTCATTGACTATTTATACACAGACACGAGTTGCAATTTAAAAAGCCACAGGTGTGGGAAATTCATCTTTATTTGCCATTTTCACCTGTGTGTGTCACCTTGTGTGTCTGTAACAAGGCCAAACATTCAAGGGCATGTAAATTTTTGATTAGGGCCATTTGGGTGATTTCTGTTATCATTATGATTTAAAAATGAGCCAAACAACTATGTGATAATAAATGGCTTCATATGATCACTATCCTTAAATAAAAGACAGTTTTTTTGCATGATCGGTCATATTTTCAAAATCATTGCCAGAATTTGACAATTTCTGCCAGGGTATAAACTGTATTTAACTTTGGTGTACACTAGCAAAATATGTGATGCTATTTGGAAAACTTATAAAGGAATACTTTTCTTTGAAATACTTTTGTCCATACATCTGAGACATTCACACTGTGCTACTAACATTCAACTTCTAACTAACATCCAGATTCTGTTTTTGAACACATAACATGATGTATCTCCAGTTGTCATTTGATATCAAAACCTGGACTGTAGTGAAACCTCAGATTCTGCTGAACAAGGCTTAAAGGGATAGTTCAACCTAGATTCATTTTTGGGTGAAATTCTGCTTACCCTGAGTTATAACATTTATGACTCCATGGTCCTTCAAAAACAACTCAGGTTAATCAAATTCTAACCCAAATATGAATCTAGGATGAACTACCCCTATAACTGCTTCTGATTAGTTGCTGATTGAATGTTTTATGACAGATTCTAAATGGCTTTTTATATAGCTATGGTCAGGGGTGAAAATGGACCAGAATACATAAGTTGTCTGATCTCCACTGTGCTTGGTATAAACCCAAAAGGATGCATTAGCCTGCATTCCCTCAGTTGCATCCCGTAGCTCTCGACCTGAAAAAGTGCTTACGGTTGTGTTCTTCAACACTAGAACTGACAGGCCTGGTTGGAATCCACTTTCTGACAATAATGTAACTTATATGCTCGATTACCAGATGCTTTGTTATGAACAAACATATATTTTTTAGTTTTTCTCTACTGTGTATTGACTGCTCCCATCTGTTGAAAGGTTTAAACCACAATACGTCCACTTCCAAGATTGTTTAGTTTCCATTGTTCAATGTGAAAGCTTCAGCAACTACGCATAAATTATGTCTAAAATGTTGTTTGTCTATCTCTCTGACCGTCTGTCTGTTAACAGGGCATTCCAGCCAGACTGTTTTGGTTTGCGGTCTTGAACTTGCTTTAAATCGTGAACTTGCTTTAAATCTTTCTCTATTTCCTTTCTTTCTCTGTCATGTTCTCTTTTGCTCTCAACACACACCACACACACACACTCCCTTTCTCTCTCTCTCTCACCCTTTCAGTGTAAATGTATTGTGTACATACATATGTATGTATTTGTGTGTGTGTGTGTGTGCGCGCCTTGGGGCTTGCTTTCCACCCAGTCTGTTTTAGTTTGTGTAGACAGAGCTTCTGATCTTATAATACTGACCTTGCCCTACATCTCTTCTTAGTGTTCAACTTAAAGGGCTCATTGAAAGTGTCAGGAGTAATGTAGGAATGTAGGTTCTAGTGGACAGACTTGACAGTGCCATGGGTAATGTATGCATGTAGGTTCTAGTGGACAGACTTGACAGCGTCAGGAGTAATGTAGGAATGTTGGTTCTTGTAGACAGACTTGTCAGGAGTAATGTATCTATATAGGTTAGAGTGGATAGAATTGATAGTGTCAGGGATGGTGTATGTATATTACCTTGGTTAGACTTGATAGTGTCAGGGGTATTGTATGTGTATGAGTTAGAGTGGATGGACTTGATTGTCTCAGGGATAATGTATGTTTGCCGCTGTGGTTAGACATGATAGTGTCAGGGGTAATGTTTTTGTGTGGGTTAGAGTGGATAGACTTGATAGTGTCAAGGTTAGTGTATGTATGTTACTGTGGTTAGACTTAATATTGTCAGGGGTAATGTATCTATGTGGGTTAGAGTGGTTAGACTTGATCATTTCTGGGGTAATGTATGTATGTGGGTTAGAGTGGATAGACTTGATAATTTCTGGGGTAACGTATGTATGTGGGTTAGAATGGATAGATTTGACAGTCTCTGGGGTAATGTATGTATGTGGGTTAGAGTGGATAGACTTGATAGTCTCTTGGGTAATGTACCCATGTGGGTTAGAGTAGATAGACTCTGGGGTAATGTATGTATGTGGGTTAAAGTGGATAGACTTGATAGTTTCTGGGGTAATGTATGTATGTGGGTTAGAGTGGATAGACTTGATAGACTCTGGGGTAATGTACCCATGTGGGTTAGAGTGGATAGACTTTGTAGTCTCTGGGGTGGATAGACTAGAGTGGATAGACTTTGTAGTCTCTGGGGTACAGTGGATGACATTATGTCTTGTTCTAAAGTGAACAGTGGCTTGTTGCATTCTCCCACAACTGCCAGTCAACACTGCTACGCTGCTTTCTGTTTGTTGGGCAACATGGGGATAGGTGGAGTTACAGTGTCCTTGGATGCAGCTTGGTGTTCATCACCATCAATGGACCAGCTAAGCCCTAAAGCAGCCTGGCGGGCGGTGGGGCAATTACTCCTGGTCAGTCTGGTAACACAATCAGAATGCAGACAGAATCATCATATTCAGAGACATGAATTATGACATGGATGATTGGGTGTGAGATAATCTCCGTTCATGATTGGGTGACAGATGACATACCAGCTGTTTAGACTGATAGGAAACCAGGTGGAAGCTTTCTGTCCTTCATTAATACTGGGTTATAATACTGTCAGAGTCAACACCTCCAGGCTTGGCACATTGTGTAAGGCCATTCTGGGCCAGCCTTAGCGGTGCCACCAAAACCCAGAAACGTCCAGTTTTCAGGGACACAGGTATCTTTAATCACACTCAGGTGATTCTCAGATGCCTGCTACAGAACGTTATTTCTGAGAAAAGCTCCACATTAAGTCAGCCCACCATATGTCCTGGAAACATTTTATTAAATCAGTAGGAACACAATGAATCCCTTGTTTGTGCTTTGGGAAACTCCTCTGTTGTGAAATATTCTGGAGATTTAGAAGTTTAGCAAAAGGGATGGCCGAGATTTTTGGCAGCGCAAGTGTCGGAGTGGGAGGACTGGCTGTTCTCTACTTCCATCTGACCCAGCAGGACTTAGGATTTCCTCCAAGATGCACTATGTCCTTTTTCTTAGCCACACATGCAGCTAGCAGCCAAGTAGAGGAAAGCTGAATCTTTGCTAAAGGTGAAATGTCCACTTGAGGTGCCCCATGGCTGACTGGGAATGAGAGGGAGACAGGAAGCAGCTCTCAGCCCAGGACACAGTTGATTGTGTAACATAGTAAAGGGGCTTTACATGAAGCACACATGTTGTTGCTGTTTGGTTCTGTTGCCCTGGCTGTGATCTGGTTAAGAACTGAACCGGTACTAACGGTTTACGTTTTTGGACCCTGATTTAGGCTTCCTGTGCTCTAGCTGTAATGTTGAGTTCTGCTCTAAAGCAAAGATTGAAAGAAGCATCAATGGATACCAGCGACAAATTAGTTCCAGGTCGTTAGGTCTTCGGTGACTTGCCCGATTCTATTAGCCGGATATCTTTTCATCCTCTTTAGCTGTTGAGGCCTCTTAGACCCAAATTCTCCAAGCGTTCCCACTCTGATGAATGACGTCAAAGATATCATCCTCTTTGTGTTGTATTTGTGCCAGTTTGATGATGTCATCCTCTCTGTGTTCTCTTTGCTTCCTCAGTGGTCAGTTTGCCATTGTAAAGCGTTGCCGGGAGAAGAGTACAGGTCTGGACTATGCTGCTAAATTCATCAAGAAGCGTCAGAGCCGGGCCAGCAAGCGAGGGGTGAAGAGGGAGGACATTGAGAGAGAAGTGGACATCCTTCAACAGCTCTCACATCCAAATATCGTCCAGCTTCATGATGTCTTCGAGACGCGCACTGATGTGATCCTTATACTGGAACTGTAAATGAACACACACATGGTCACATTTAAAGGGCTCTGCATGTCCTCTCACACTGAATGTCATGAATTGCATAGTGTCACCACTAATCTAAAGCACAGTGATCTTTCCACATATAGATGGGACATGGAGGTCTTCCACATATAGAGTGAATCAGGACATGGAGGTCTTCCAGATATAGATCCAATTACATCCAATATTGTCTTCACATTTTAATGGGAGCCTTTCTAAATTTTGATTGACGCTGAAAGAGTCCTAATTGGAATAAGTCCTAATTGGGTCCCTGTATTCAAAACTGGAACAACGTTCCAGCCCCTCTGTTGGCCTCTCTGAGAACAAAACCATAGTGATCTGATTGGATAAACTCTGCAGACAAACAAAGGGTCAATGTTTAATGACCTGACTAAAACACACAGGAATCCTGGGCCCACTGAAAACATATATGCCTGGGCTCACATATATGCCTGGGATCACTTATCCACAACATTGATATTTTTATGAAGTGGGCTCCTCCAAGCCATGGGCCCCTTGCTGTGCACACCCACACACACTAAATTGACCAGGAAGCACACAAACACACACAAAAATGGTCTTGTTCCCACCACTACCACAGTTCCTTTAATATGTGTGTTGTGCAGTGTGTCAGGAGGAGAGCTGTTTGACTTCCTGGCCCAGAAGGAGTCTCTGAGTGAAGAGGAGGCCACTCAGTTCATCAAACAAATCCTACAGGGCGTCCACTACCTCCACTCCAGGAAGATAGCACACTTTGACCTGAAGGTACTGCACACACACACACACACACACACACACACACACACACACACACTCTTAAATGCATATATCCTTAAATTTGCTATTTTTACCAAGCTAACATATGAAATTGTTTTACAGTAATCAATAGATGGATAATTTAGCTTTTGGATTTGTAGCTTTATTTCATAAATAATTTGAAAATAAACTGAAAGTGGCCTTCACTGCTATGTCCTATATTAATCATATAATAAAGCCATCATACATGGAAATATAAATAAAAAAAGAAAGAAGTGTTTTTCCTATATCTGAGAGATAACTCAGATGGAGACAAAAAACATATTTGACTGTATTTTAATGCATTTTCATGCTTTTATCAATAATTGATACCTTGTACTTTTTGATATTTAAAAACATGACTTGCTTACCTTTAAATGGCTTCTCAGAAGCTTGTGGGCATCACAGTGAAAATCTTTAATACCTATGTGCACTGAGTTTAACTAAAGTAGTTATTTGTTTTTAGTCCATACTTTTCAGCCCTGACAGATAGATTTGCAAGAAGATATATTCACCAAGTCAAAAAGACCTGGTCGTCGTTTGATGAAGTCTGAGACCACAAAACATATGATGTCTCCCATCCCTCACCTCCCTCATAAACTCTCTGCTGAGCACTAGCTGTGTCCCAGTGATTTCAAGATGGCCACAGTAGCTTCCTTTGTAAAGAAACCAACACTTGACCACTCCGATGTCAACAACTACAGACTGGTACGTCTTTCATTTGCAAGGCCCTTGAGAGGGCTGTCTCTGGCCAACTCTCTTCTTACCTCACTCGGAACCATCTCCTCGACCCTAACCAGTCAGGATTCATAACGGGCTGCTCCACCGACACTGCTCTATGGAACAGAAAATATTTGCACTGCCCAAGCTAACTGTCTCTCTCCTCTGTTCTCATCCTAATGGATCTATCTGCTTCCTTCGACACAGTGAACCACAGCATTCTACTATCCACCCTCTCTGATTTGGGCATCTCAGGCTCTGCTCACTATTGGATTGTTCCTACCTGGCCAACTGTTCCTACCTGGCCGACTGTTTCTACCAGGCTGACTGTTCCTACCTGGCTGACTGTTCCTACCTGGCCGACTGTTCCTACCTGGCTGACTGCTCCTACCAGGCTGACTGCTCCTATCAGATGACATGGAGAGGATCAGTGTCTGTTTCGCAGCCTCTTACTACTGGTGTTCCCCAAGGCTTTGTTCTTGACCCTCTACTATTCTCTTAATACACCAAGTCTCTGGGCTCTGTCATATCGCCACATGGTGTTTCCTATCACTGCTCTACAGGTGACACTCCTTTTTTCTCCTTCCCCTTGCGACACAGAGATGACAACATGCGTCCCTTCATGCGTCCCGCTTGTCGTTCTCTGCCAGCGTTGAGACAGTGATTCGCTCCTGCAGGTTCATGCTGTACAATGTTCATAGAGTATGACCTTACCTCTCAGGAAGCAGCACAGATACTTGTCCAGGCAGTTATCATCTCACGTCTGGATTACTGAAACTCACTCTTGGTAGGGCTCCCAGCACAACATAAAATGCAGTGTCGCACCCAGTGTTAAACCTCCCCAAGTTTTTCCAAGTTTTTCCATGTCCGCATCTTTGCACATTACGCAGGCTTCCAGTTGTTGCTTGAATCCAATTCAAGGCTATGGTTCTTGGTTCACTGTCAGATCTCATTTCAAGGCCTTCACGTTAGGATCACTGTCAGATTCTATTTCAAGGCCTTCACGTTAGGTTCACTGTCAGGTCCCATTTCAAGGCTTTAATTTTGGCTTCACTGACAGGGACATTTCAAGGCCTTCCCCTGACCCAGGAATCCATGGAACCTTCTGACTCATTATTTAAAACATTATCCATCTACAACCCCATTTCCAAAAATGTTGGGAAACTGTAAAATGCAAATAAAAACAGAATGTGATGATGTGCAAATCATGTATCCCCATATTTAATTGAAAAAATTACTAAGACAACTTATCAAATGTTGAAACTGAGAAATTATATTGTTTTTGGAAAAATACATACCCATTTTGAATTTTATGCCAGCAACACATTTCAAAAAAGTTGTGACAGGGGCATGTTTACCATTGTGTTGCATCCCCTCTTCTTTTAACAATATTCTGTAAGCGTTTGTGAACTGCGGAGACCAATTGCTGTAGTTAAATGTTTTCCCATTCTTGTTTGATACAGTGAGAGAAAAAATTATTTGATCCCCTGCTGATTTTGTACGTTTGCCCACTGACAAAGAAATGATCAGTCTATAATTTTAATGGTAGGTTAATTTGAACAGTGAGAGACAGAATAACAACAAAAAAATCCAGAAAAACGCATGTCAAAAATGTTATAAATTGATTTGCATTTTAATGAGTGAAATAAGTATTCGACCCCTCTGCAAAACATGGCTTAGTACTTGGGGGCAAAACCCTTGTTGGCAATCACAGAGGTCAGATATTTCTTATAGTTGGCCACCAGGTTTGCACACATCTCAGGAGGGATTTTGTCCCACTCCTCTTTGCAGATCTTTTCCAAGTCATTAAGGTTTCGAGGCTGACGTTTGGCAACTCGAACCTTCAGCTCCCTCCACAGATTTTCTATGGGATTAAGGTCTGGAGACTGGCTAGGCCACTCCAGGACCTTAATGTGCTTCTTCTTGAGCCATTCCTTTGTTGCCTTGGCCGTGTGTTTTGGGTCATTGTCATGCAGGAATACCCATCCACGACCCATTTTCAATGCCCTGGCTGAGGGAAGGAGGTTCACACCCAAGATTTGACGGTACATGGCCCCGTCCATCGTCCCTTTGATGCGGTGAAGTTGTCCTGTCCCCTTAGCAGAAAAACACCCCCAAAGCATAATGTTTCCACCTCCATGTTTGACGGTGGGGATGGTGTTCTTGGGGTCATAGGCAGCATTCCTCCTCCTACAAACACGGCAAGTTGAGTTGATGCCAAAGAGCTCAATTTTCGTCTCATCTGACCACAACACTTTCACCCAGTTCTCCTCTGAATCATTCAGATGTTCATTGGCAAACTTTATGCGGGCCTTTGCATATGCTTTCTTAAGCAGGGGGACCTTGAGGGCGCTGCAGGATTTCAGTCCTTCACGGTGTAGTGTGTTACCAATGGTTTTCTTGTTGACTATGGTCCCAGCTGCCTTGAGATCATTGACAAGATCCTCCCATGTAGTTCTGGGCTGATTCCTCACCATTCTCATGATCATTGCAAGTCCACGAGGTGAGATCTTGCATGGAGCCCCAGACCGAGGGAGATTGACAGTTCTTTTGTGTTTCTTCCATTTGCGAATAATCGCACCAACCGTTGTCACCTTCTCACCAAGCTGCTTGGCGATGGTCTTGTAGCCCATTCCAGCCTTGTGTAGGTCTACAATCTTGTCCCTGACATCCTTGGACCGCTCTTTGGTCTTGGCCATGTTGTAGAGTTTGGAATCTGATTGATTGATTGCTTCTGTGGACAGCTTTCTTTTATGCAGGTAACAACCTGAGATTAGGAACACTCCCTTTAAGAGTGTGCTCCTAATCTCAGCTCGTTACTTGTATAAAAGACACTTGGGAGCCAGAAATCTTTCTGATTGAGAGGGGACCAAATACTTATTTCACTCATTAAAATGCAAATCAATTCATAACATTTTTGACATGCATTTTTCTGAATTTTTTTGTTGTTTTTCTGTCTCTCACTGTTCAAATTAACCTACCATTAAAATTATAGACTGATCATTTCTTTGTCAGTGGGCAAATGTAAAAAATAAGCAGGGGATCAAATCATTTTTTCCCTCACTGTATATGATTTAAGCTGCTCAGCAGTTTGGGGTTTCCTTCATCATATTTTTTGTTTCATAATACATCAAATGTTTCCAATGGGTGACAGGTCTGGACTGCAGGTAGGCCAATTTAGCACTCTTTTACTACAGAGCCATGCTGTTGTAATATGTGCAGAATGTGGTTCGGCATTGTCTTGCTGAAATAAACAAGGCCTTCCCTGAAAAATATGTTGTCTGGTTGGCAGCATATGCTGCTCCAAAACCTTTATATATTGTTCAGCATTAATAGTGCCTTCACAGATGAGCAAGTCACTCATGCTATGTGCATTAATGCACCCCCATACCATCACGGATGCTGGCCTTTGAACAGTGCACTGATCACATCTTTAGCCTGTTCTGTGGATTACATGGCCTGTTCTGTGGATATACATGGCCTGTTTGTAAGAGTAGTTGTGTTTTTGAGAAAATGCTGTTTTTAATGTTAAAATGGAGATGACGATGCATTTAAAGCATTTGTGAACTACTTAATGTTCACAAGCTTACCTTTCATTTAACAACCTTTCCTTTAGTGGTGTAAAATTTCCACAACATTCCAACATAAATTCAAATTAAGATACTGCATCTGTAGCAACCTTTCACTTAGAATTATTATCATCCGTTGCGTTGAAGTAATTGTGCCTCAATTTAACCAATGGACTGTTTTTCCTTCCATTGCTGATGCTCAAAGATCATAATATAATCAGGTAACTCAAACAACAAGTCTTCTATTGCTTGACATGATGTAATGTTTACCTGTAGTGGCCCTGTACCAACTAAATCAATATTGTTGTTTTCAGCCTGAGAATGTCATGCTGCTGGATAAGAATGTGGCTCTACCACGCATTAAGATCATAGACTTTGGCTTGGCACATAAAATGGATCAAGTCGGGGGGGACTTTAAAAACATCTTTGGGACACCTGAATTTGTTGGTAAGTGTTTCAAGGCGATGGTACGTTGTCCATATTAAGACACTTGTTACAGTCACCTGGACTTGACAGATGTCCATCTGATTCTGACGGATGTCCATCTGATTCTGACGGATGTC
>JACXGI010020602.1:0-10966 GCA_016801175.1 Esox masquinongy | reverse complement strand
GAATTCCTGTTATTCTGTTTACCTAATGCACTACGAATTACAATAGCTGTCTTCCATGGTCAATGTATTTTCCTTCTCTGTATCCAGGCTCACTGCAATGAATTAAATGTCGGCTGAGCAAGGCTCCTAGTTTTGTCTATGTGTGGAAGACTTGTATTGTACAGGTGAACAGTACTCTACTCTCTATGGGGAGAGCTGATTTAGCAAACCACCTATAGCAGCATTCCCCACATGTCTGTGTGCAACCTCATTCCCTAGGCGACATCATGGTGGCAACTATTCCTTGTATGTACATTCTGCAAGGAATACAGTAGTGATGTCATCTCACTATAAACACAGTGTGTGAACTGTGTTTTGTACCAGCGTTTGTATGGAGATGCACCTGAAGGACCAGAACATGTGTAGAGAAGTACCCGATGG
Source organism: Esox masquinongy (assembly GCA_016801175.1). Taxonomy (NCBI): domain Eukaryota; kingdom Metazoa; phylum Chordata; class Actinopteri; order Esociformes; family Esocidae; genus Esox; species Esox masquinongy. Next base: position 10,546 of record JACXGI010020602.1, on the reverse strand, counting down.
ATTATTTGTTTGTCAATTTATATTGGTAATCAACCATCAGAAATAGAAGTTCTAGAAATAGGGTTATGGGAAGGTCGAAGTGAACAAAACCATATGTGGCTTGCAACCAGTATCTGAATTGATCTGAGGCTTCCATTCCATGATCCTCGTTCCTATTACTTTTTTTACCTGTGATTAGTCCATTCCTTGCCTGTACCTTAGCCTAGAATTGATATCCTTTTTGGAAGACCCTGTGTAACCAAGACTACGTTCATTGCCTGCTCCTTTTCTACCTTTTTTATTTTTGTGTTTTCTGTGTTATGACCATTGCCTGCCTGAAAAAGCTTCTCTGCCTTGTCCTCGTGCTAAATAAACATTGCTCTCTGCGTGTGGATTCTTACAACCACTCCTGTCCTATTCTTACAAACAAAAAAATGTGTATATGAAGTTAATCAACTGACAAAGTAAATTATATTCAAGACTGTGAACTCACACAAGTGTCTCTATGTTGAAAAGTGTACTGGTAGGTCCAGCACATAGCAGCTCCACTCCTTTGTCCTCCAGAGGATTGTAGCTGAGGTTGAGTTCTCTCAGGGGGCAATTTGGTGTCTGTAGACCTAAGGCCAGAGTCTCACAGGATTTATATGTGAGGTTACAACCATCCAGTCTGGAGACAAGAGAAAATATATTAGACGTACAAAGCCTTCTGAATAATGACAATGTATACATAAACACATTACCAGAACGTACAGTGCTCTCTTGCAGGTTTTCACTACAGGCAGCAACCTCTGATAACCTTCCTCTGATGTCTTGTATGTCTTCATGTCAATCTCCTCCAGTACCTCCTCTGACACCAGTCACAGGTAGGCCAAGGCTGAACATTGGTGAGGTCAAGCTCTGTTTCTGAAAGAGTTCCTGATTGCAAGGAGGTCTGAATGTCTTCAACTAGAGAATTAGCACCAATTCATTCAGACAGTGGAACAAGTTGATGATCCTTTCTGGTGAGGATTCCATCTTGATCTTCTCTGAAAGGTACTTTACTGTTCTCTTAATTATTTCCTTATTGCTCTGTGTTGTACTTCCTATCCCTGTCAGAAGGCCTTGTAAGAAATTGTGATTGGACTCCAGTGAGAGACCAAGAAGGAAGCAGAGGAAAAGGTCCAGGTGTCCATTTTCACTCTTCAAGGCCTGGTCTACTGCTCCCCTGTGTAAGTCAGAGAGCTTGTCTGATGGAAACACTATCTCATAATAATACTGATGTGGGTTCTGAGTGGGGGGAAAAAGAACATCATTTTTGCCCAGGCAAGATTCTAGAACATGTACTGCTGCTAGAAACTCCTGAAAGCTCAGATGAACAAAGCTAAAAACATTCTCTTGGTAAAGCCCAGACTCTTCAATGAAGATTTCTGTACACAGTGCTGAGTACTCTGACGCCTCTGTGACATCAATGCCACATTCTCTCAGGTCCTGCTCATAGAAGATCAGGTTGCCCTTCTGCAGCTGTTGGAAAGCCAGCTGTGACAGCTTCAGGATCATCTCTTTGTCTGACTGAGATAGTTTCATTGGATTTGTCACTGTGGCTTTGTTGTACTTCTTGTTTTTCAGACTAGTTTGGATGAGCAGGAAGTGTTCATACATCTGAGTCAGAGTTTTGGGGATTTCTTCCTTCTTTGCTCCTTTCAGTATCGTCTTAAGGACAGTGGCTGATATCCAACAGAAGATTGGTATGTGGCACATGATGTGGAGGCTTCTGGATGTTTTTATGTGGTTGATGATTTTATTGGCCAAATTCTGGTCTGAGATTGTCTTCCTGAAGTACTCTTCCTTATGTGGGTCATTGAACCCTCGTATCTCGGTCACCTGGTTAACATACTCGGGAGGGATCTGATTGGCTGCTGCAGGTCTAGTAGTTATCCAGAGGAAAGCAGAGGGAAGCAGATTTCCCTTGATGAGGTTTGTCAGCAGCATATCCACTGAGGTTGACTCTGTGACATTAGACACACACTCATTGTTGTCGAAGTCTAGGGGTAATCTGCACTCATCCAGACCATCAAAAATGAACAGAACTTTGCACTTGTCAAAGTTGGAGAATCCTGGGGTTTCAAAAAACTTATCAATAAGATCTAACAAACTGAATTCATCCTTTAACAAATTCAGATCCCGGAACGGAAATGTAAATATACACTGGATGTCCTGATTAGCTTTTCCTTCAGCCCAGTCCAAGATGAATTTCTGAACATAGACTGTTTTTCCAATTCCAGCAACTCCCTTTGTCAGCAGAGTTCTGATAAATTTGCCATCTCCATGTGTGGGTTTGAAGATGTCGTTACATTTGATTGCGGTCTCTGGTCTTCCTTGTTCCCTGGTTGTTTTTCCAAACTGCCTCACTTCATGTTCATTATTGACCTCTCCACTTTCACCCTCTGTGATGTAGAGCTCTGTATAGATGTTGTCCAGACGTTTTGTCATTCCTCGTTTACCTAAACCCTCAGATATTGTTTCAGACATCTTCTTCAGTCTGTCTTTGAGTTTTTTCAATATTTCCGTTTGGCACTTCTTACCACATTCATCTAAATGATCAAATAAGAAAATGAATGTTATGCAAGAAAATGGTATACTACTCAAAATGACATGTAATTCAATATACGGGAAAGAGAAAGAAAGCAAGAAAGGCATATTACTAAGTATACTCCTCTTGATCTAAATTAATTTACATTTGCAGAAATACAAAAAGGCATTTCATACATTTACTTTAGGACAACAAGCTTTATTCAAACTGAATGGAAATATTACTTGTATTGCAGTTCCCCATTAATCTCTCAACAAGATCTTTCCTGTTCATCTTTTTCAAGATTGCCGTTGAGATCTTCATAGCATCGTCACAGCCGTAGGCCTGCACCAGACTATCCACTGTGTCTTCTCTCTTAGCACACTCTAACTTGCACTTTGGGATGTGTTTAAAGCCCATCTGAGAGATCAACCCATCAGACTGCTGTAGGTACCATTGAAATGTATTTAATTCGTCTTTGCCAAGCTCCTCTAGAGTGGCCAATAGCCGATCTGGAACAGCGGTGGCCATTGTAGATCACCAGACACTAGGAAACAACACAGTAAAAAACAAAATGTTAATGAAAAAAATTGCTTTGGAGTTTAGAGAGCACTTTAAAAAACAATAATAACACAATAAATGTTGTAATTTCCACACTACAGCTTTGTTGAGAAGGAGTCTGTGGATAACAACGTCAGTTACTTTGCAGGCCACCTAAATATTTTTTGGGGAAGTTGGTTTTGCAGTGCATTTACTATATCTACAGTATAACATGTATAGCCACAGGACATTAAAGCATCTTCAAACTCAATGTCAGTCTCCTGAGGCTCTTCAGCACAGACACATCCAGTATGACCACAGACACTTCAGGTATGACCACAGACACATCCAGTTTGACAACAAACACACAGCAGGATTTTAAAACTGATTGATAAAAACGTGGTTGTTAACTAGTGAAAATGTGCATGTTCCTATTATGTCACAGAGTGCAAACGAGGGTATAGAGATGGGGGGACTCTACTCACACTGAGCAAAACACGTTGAAAACATATTGAATGGATATTGAAAAGACGTGTGGGTTATCACTGCTGTTAACCCGCCTCTTGTAGGTAGGAGCTCAAGCAGGTTGGGCTGCCCGGTGATTACTAACAGGGTGCACCTGTGTCTCCTTTCATTAGGAGGGACAGCTGCATCTGTTATTAAAAACACACTTGCAGAAGGAAGCACTCCTAGCGCATGCACTGATAGCAACCTACAACCCCAAACTCTGCCGCCCACCGCTGCAAGCTAGCTCGCTTCAACAACAATTGGACCAACGGTGGTGCTAGTTTGAATACCAAGTTAACACCTCTGACCACCCTTCCACAAGGTGAGTCCCTTCCAATCACAGACAAAATCCTATTGACTTCACAAAAACAACAAAGAACGGCCAGTGGCAAACGCCATACAGTGCATAGACGCTATTTGTGGTGGAGGTAAACTTAGTAAGAAACGTTAGTCAGTTTAACTGTATCAATGTCATTCACGAATGGCCAATTAGCTGTTAAAACGGCCAGGGGCAAAAGAGGATTTGTTCAGGATAGACACATGAGGCTATACTGACACCCAGCAAATGTACAGCTCTGTGGTGTAATGGTTAACGACACAGCCTTTCACGTGGTCGACACATTCTATTGCGAGCCGGCTGAAAAGGCTTGCCTGGTTTCTTGTTTTTGAAAGAGGTAACTATAAAATACCAATACATAAAATAGAGAATACTGTTTTTTCTATCTTTTAGTGCTAATAACTAGGTAGCTGAATGTTTTCAATGGGTGACAGGTCTGAACTGCAGGCAGGCCAGTTTCACACCAGGACTCTTTTACTACAGAGCCATGCTGTCATAATACGTGCAGAATATGATTTGGCATTGTCTTGCTGAAATAAGCAAGGCCTTCCATGAAAAAGACGTTGTCTGGATGGCAGCTTATGTTGCTCCAAAACCTTTACATATTGTTCAGCATCAGATGTGCAAGTCACCCATGCCATGCACACGAACAAATCCTTTATATAGACGAAAGTGACGCTGTCTAAAACCGTTAGTATCTACATTATAGTAAGCCTGAAATGAAACAGTTCACGGTTATATTGCGACGGTTTCTGGGGGATTTTCAAAGTACGCATCCGTGCCTGCGTTTTTGGTCAGGATAGACAAACACATTTGCTGGCTACAACATACAGTAGTTACGTTATAGTAAGCCTTTACTAAAACTATATATGTTTATAGTGCGACTATTTCTGGCATGGAAAAGTTCATCTTCAGTCTCGCTAGCAATGGCTCAATTCTTATGATTATTCCTAGGAAGTTAGTAGATAGTAGTAGTAAGCCTATTACTGGCTAATAAGCTGTTCAAACGGCCAGTGGCAAAAGTCATACAGTTCATAAACGCTATTTGTGATGGATGTAAACTTAATAAGAAATGTTAGTCAGTTTAACACAATGGTCAATGGTCCATGTTACTTGTAATCCGTTACTCCCCAACTCTGCGGGTTATTGTGTCTGTTTGCCTGACAGTGTGGTGCTGCTTTTTTGCCAGACCCATTAATAGAACACCAATCGTTGATTCTTCATTTTGTTGTTTTCATTTTTGCTTCTCCTTTTACGCACTCCCTTCCCTCGCAATTCACAGAATAACCCATCACCCATAGAGTCGCTTTTTTGTTTTGTTTCGATCAGTTTGTTTGTTTTTCGTTTTTTCCTGCACTACCTACAGTGGATATAGAAAGTCTACACACCCCTGTGAAAATGCTAGGTTTTTGTGATGTGAAAGAATGAGACAAAGATAAATCATGTCAGAACTTATTTCACTTTTAATGTGACCTACAATGTGAACAATTCAATTGAAAAACAAACTGAAATCTTCGAGGGGGAAAAATTAAAAATAAAAACCTTACAATAACCTGGTTGCATAAGTGTGCACACCCTCTTATAACTGGAGATGTGGCTGTGTTCAGAATTAACCAATCTCATTCAAACTCATGTTAAATAGAAGTCATTACACACCTGCCATCATTTAAAGTGACTCTGATTAATCACAAATAAAGTTCAGCTGTTCTAGTAGGATTTTCCTGACAATTTCTTAGTTGCATCTCAGAGTAAAAGCCATGGTCCGCAGAGAGCTTCCAAAGCATCAGAGGGATCTCATTGTTGAAAGATATCAGTCAGGGGAAGGGTACAAAAGAATTTCCAAAGCATTAGATATACCATGGAACACAGTGAAGACAGTCATCATCAAGTGGAGAAAATATGGCACAGAGACATTACCAAGAACTGGATATCCCTCAAAAACTGATGAAAAGATGAGAAGAAAACTGGTCAGGGAGGCTTCCAAGAGGCCTACAACAACATTAAAGGAACTGCAGGGATTTCTGGCACGTACTGGCTGTGTGCTACATGTGACAACAATCTCCCGTATTCTTCATATGAATGGGCTATGGGGTAGGGTGGCAAGACAGAAGCCTTTTCTTAAAAAGAAAAACATCCAAGCCCAGCTGAAGTTTGCAAAAACAAACTTCAAGTCCCCCAAAAGCACATGGGAAAATGTGTTATGGTCTGATGAAACCAAGGTTGAACTTTTTGGCCATAATTCCAAAAGGTATGTTTGGCACAAAAACAACACTGCACATCACCAAAAAGTCACCATACCCACAGTGAAGCATGGTGGTGGCAGCATCATGCTTTTGGGCTTTTCTTCAGCTGGAACCGGGGCCTTAGTCAGGGTGGAGGGAATTATGAACAGTTCCAAATACCAGGCAATTTTGGCACAAAACCTTCAGGCGTCCGTTAGAAAGCTGAAGATGAAGAGGACGTTCAGGACAACGACCCAAAGCACACATCCAAATTCACAAAAGCATGGCTTTACCAGAAGAAGATTAACATTTTGGAATGGCCCAGCCAGAGCCCAGACCTGAATCCAATTGAACATCTGTGGGGTGATCTGAAGAGGGCTGTGCACAGAAGATGTCCTCACAATCTGGCAGATTTGGAGCACTTTTGCAAAGAAGAGTGCGCAAATATTGCCACGTCAAGATGTACCATGCTAATAGACTCCTACCCAAAAAGACTGAGTGCTGTAATAAAATCAAAAGGTGCTTCAACAAAGTATTAGTTTAAGGGTGTGCACACTTATGCAACCAGGTTATTGTGAGTTTTTTATTTTTTTATTTTTCCCCCTCAAAGATTTTAGATTGCTTTTCAATTGAATTGTTCACGTTATAAGTCACATTAAAGGTGGAAAAAGTTCTGACATGATTTATCTTTGTCTCATTCTTTTACATCACAACAACCTGGCATTTTAACAGGGGTGTGTAGACTTTTTATATCCACTGTAGGTTGAGATGTGTCAGGGGGGCACAGGGAGGGGCTGGAGCCTCGGGTCGTGTGCCGGTGCTAGAGGATAGACTCTATGACATGGAGAGTTAGACCGGTGCTAGAGGATAGACTCTGAGATATGGAGAGTTAGGCCGGTGCTAGAGGATAGACTCTATGACATGGAGAGTTAGACTGGTGCTAGAGGATAGACTCTGTGACATGGAGAGTTAGACCGGTGCTAGAGGATAGACTCTATGACAATGAGAGTTAGACCGGTGCTAGAGGATAGACTCTATGACATGGAGAGTTAGACCGGTGCTAGAGGATAGACTCTGAGACATGGAGAGTTAGACCGGTGCTAGAGGATAGACTCTCAGACATGAAGAGTTAGACCGGTGCTAGAGGATAGACTCTGAGACATGGAGGGATAGATCGCCAGATTAGTAACAGTGTTTGGTGAGATGATGTCGCACATGACAGCACGGTCAGTAAGGGAGAGCCCTATTGAGCCAGCCGGTGCTGATGTGCCTCCCGTTGCCCACCATGTGGAGTCTAGCTGCGCCCATGTAAAAGAAATCTGGAGAGCCTTGCCTAAGAAGTATGATGGTAATCCGGAGGGTTATCGTGGTTTCTTTCTCCAGTGTGAATTGTATTTTGGAGATCAACCGTACATAGATCATGAGAAGGTCACCACGATAATCACTCTCTTAACTGGGTGCTCACTTGAATGGGTAATGGTGCTATGGGACAGCAGGTCTGGGGAATTGAGGTCTTTTCCCGTTTTCGTCGCTCAGTTCCCAGCCGTGTTTGACCATCCCGCAGAGGGGCAGGATGGGGGCAGGTAGCTTATGCGCCTTAGGCAGGGAACGGGCACCGCCTCGGAGTACGCCCATGTTCCAGTCTACTATAAATTAGTTAATTATTAATAATGACAAAGTATCTATACTTTTATTGCATGGTGTGTTTAGTAACGAGGTGTGTTAAATTTCTTATTTACTAGTGAAAACCAAAGAGAGTGTATAGTGGAAGATAGATTGCTAGTTTACTCAGGCCATTAGTTCTGGGCTGTGCGTTGGTAGAACTAAATTGCAACATCAAGCTAGGTCTGATGTGCTTAGTTAAGGTTCTTACATAATAATTTGTTGGTTATTGTACATAATATCATTGGAATTACATACATGTATGTGAATGACAATAACGACAATTAGAAATGGCTGCTTACATAAGTTATTCGGCAACTGGCTTAGCACAATCAGTAAAAAAAAAATATCCATGTCACACGTGTCCATAATAAATGATGCACCAGTAGGAATAAATAACGTGTCACCAGTACTTCACCAGTAATTAAATACATCTCAAAGTGCTACAACACCCACTACTCAAACGTCCACTTTCCATTGTCCAAGTAAATATCATATACACGAATGGCATTGTAGAGTCTTTCTCCAGTTGTTCATAACATCACTGAAACTAACAGCCCAATGTGGTCTCAAAACTGCTGGTTCCAGGACCAGCATTAAGAAACTCATGCTATGAAGTCAGTTGCTTGAAGTAAAAGTATTGGCTTTGTTCCCTGAAACACTTTTCAGGTACCTCTCAGATATAGCCAAGGTTAAAGTTGGAGGAAACAACTTGGTGTGAAAGTGGTATCAAATCAACATAAAAACAGATCATTTCAAAGCTTCTCCACCAACTTAAACACTAAAACCGCTGCTTGTCTGCAACTATTAATACCATATTTACTTGCTAGTAATCTTTTTAGTTATGCTCTGTCCTTTAGAACAGGTTCTGTTTCTGAAATACTTGGAAACACTTACTGTATTAGTTTTATGTCTTCAATTTAGTGTTTTCCGCTCAGTTGTCTCAAAGAGGATCTTGGACCACAAAAGAACAATATTACTTTCAGTTTGACCTTAGTTTCTTTACCCATTTTTTTGCAACTGTTTAAAGAGACACCGGTGTTACCTCCCAGTAATCTCTACTGCCTTTTATCCTTTCAAACTCAATAAAGAACTTAACTATACTTTGTAATTGAGAAGGTGTCCTGTGCTCAGTCTCGAGAATTCCACGACAAAGCCTACTATAAAGTAGTCAATCATTAATGATGACAAAGTATCTCTAATTTTATTGCATGGTGCGTTTAATGAAGAGGTGTGATCTGGTTACTTTCTACCTCCTGAGGCCCACATACAGGGTTTGTAGATACAGAAGTGACCCAGAGTGTCTCACATGCTCAATGTATTGTAGGGCCTCTGTGTAGCCAAATCTCTTGGTGTATAATTAATTAAATGTACTATATTTAACTCTCACTCCGCTCAAAACTCCCTCTAACGGCTGGGCTTTACTCTAGTGTTCCTTAACATAATATAATACATCTTACGAATTCAGCTGTCAAATATTTACGTAAAATAGTCTACGTACCAGTCTGAACAGCCATATAGCATTTCTACGAGAATAGTGAATTAGCGTAAAATCTTTTGTAAAATATATATCGCTCTTCAATACTTTGTTAGAATGTTCACAATAATAAACAGATCAGATTGATTCTTAATACAAGTAGTGCTTGGCAAGTACAAAACTGTCTACACCAGTTGGTTCCAGGACCAGAATTTGGAAACTTATGCTATGAGGTCGGTTGCTCAAAGTAAAAGTTTTGGCTTTGTTCCCCAAAAACACTTTTCAGGTACCTCTCAGATATAGCCAATGTTAAAGTTGGAAGAGACAACTTGGTGTGAAATGGATATGAAATCATCATAAACTCTGATACTTTCAAAGCTTATCCACCAACTTACACACTAAAACTGCTGCTTGTCTGCAACTATTAATACCGTATTTACTTGCTAGTAATCTTTTTAGTTATGCTCTGTCCTTTAGAATAGGTTCTGTTTCTGAAATACTTGGAAACACTTACTGTATTAGTTTTGTCTTCAGTTTAGTGTTTTCCGCTTAGTTGTCTCAAAGAGGATCCTGGACCACAAAAGAAGAATATTACTTTCAGTTTGACCTTAGTTTCTTTACCCATTTTTTTGCAACTGTTTAAAGAGACACCGGTGTTACCTCCCAGTAATCTCTACTGCCTTTTATCCTTTCAAACTCAATAAAGAACTTAGCTATACTTTCTAATTGAGAAGGTGTCCTGTGCTTGGTCTCGAGAATTCCATGACAAAGCCAACTATAAAGTAGTTAATCATTAATAATGACAAAGTATCTCTACCGTTATAGCATGGCGCGTTTAATAAAGAGGTGTGTTCTGGTTTCTTTCTGCCCCCTGAGGCCCACATACAGGGTTTCGAGATAGGGAGGTGTGCCATCTTGGACCAAAAAAAGAACAATATTACTTTCAGTTTGACCTTAGTTTCTTTATCCACTTGTTTGCAACTATTTAAAGAGACACTAGTGTTACCTCCCAGTAATCTCTACTGCCTTTTATCCTTTTTCACTTCCCTTCTTAACAGGAAATGACTGGTAGGCCTTTCCTGTCTACTAACCCACACTAACCTCATTCCAGACATTTTGGCATAAGTTCGCAGAAGGTCGCTTTGGTCAGGTGGAACACTTTAACCTTAAAGTAAGGTCAAACTGAAAGCAATATTTTTTTGCTTTCAGTTTGCAAAGTGATTTTTTTTGTCCATTAATAAAATAACATCAAATTGATCAGATGCACAAGTGTA
>JACXGI010020601.1:0-10967 GCA_016801175.1 Esox masquinongy | reverse complement strand
GTCTATTTAAACTTAGTCCAGGTCGGAAGCATGACCAGATGGACAAGGACAGGGACAACACGGGGAGGGGGAGGAGTCAGCACAGTGGCAGCTGAAATCGTCAGGTATCGTCTTGATCTGCAACACAACCAGGAGGACTTTGGACAGGGACAGCAACGGGTCTTTCAAGCCTGGTACTCCTCAGGTGTGGGCCAGGACCTCATGTCCCCCTAAGTTTAAAACGGCAGGAGACAAGAAAAATTTAGAAAAAGCATTCCTTAGATCTACAAGGATTTATAGTGGAGAAGGAGAACTGACCCTACTCCCCGGCACAATAATATAGCAGCGTAAGACCTTGGGGCTGAGACAGGGGGGTCCGGTGACACTGTGGCCCTATCCGGGGGAGGCCCCGGACAGGGCCCAACAGGCAGGAAATCAATCCACCCAACATGAGGGCCGAGTATAGCCAGCAGAGTACAGGCCAATTGCACAAGTGCGCAACAGAGAGACAACAACAAGCCAGTGACTCCGCCCCCGAATGGCGTTGGAGGGAGGGCATCCCAGTGGCGATGAGAGCCCACCTGGCAAGACAGCAAGGGTGGACAGTATAAAGCCATTCTGGTCACCTTCATGCCCCTGGGACAGACTACACTTAATCATAGACCATGCTGTAGAGATGAGTCTTTAGTAGACACAATGTGACCTGTATAAGATATTTTTGACAGTCAAATGTTTTTTCTAACATATAATTATTTTCAGAATAAAAGAACTTTAGATCTATATTGACCTAGGGTCTTTGTGATTTAAAAAAACAACTAAAGGGATTAACACTGCCCCAATTTTATGCGTTTCTCTGGCCACATCCATTGTATTCATACTCAATGGTGATGTTTTTAGTAGAAACTCTTAGGAACTCAGAATTTCAGTGAAAACTGCAGGGTATCTTAACAGTAAAATATTAGCTTGAGTCTTGTAGGTTGGAAAACATAGGAGTTCTGAATTCAAGAAAAACATGCAACAACTTGTACGCTGATCTAAGATTTTCATGCATTATGTTTTTAAAGTTACTATATATTGATTGAACCACTTTTTCAATACTTTTGTCAAACTCATAAACAGAACATACAGGTTCATGAAATCGGTGTGTGTGTGTGTGTTTTTTAAAAATAGAGATCCATAAACATGTAAAATGTATTCAAGAAATTCAAATGTGTCACTTTATGGTTAAAATCCAAATGTTAAATGCATGACATGAGCTAAAATGTTGTTCTAGTCTGATATTGGATATAAATATGTGACATCATCTGATGACAATAGCCTAAGAAAAGACTCATATGGCAACTTGTACGTAGACTATATTAATAATGTACAGTTTTTCAAACATTTTGATGGAGAAATCAAGTCTGTAAATGTAACTGCGAAGATAGAAGAGACTATGTATTCCAAGTGCAAGTTCTTCTCAGATTTCCTTATCTTGATTACATTTGTAAGATAGTGATGCAACAGGTTTTTAGTTAGTTTCAAAGTTAATTTATAATGACAGCATACGTTTTTCATGACTTTACTTTTTCAGTTAATGTTTACAAATTTAATAAACAGAACATATAGGTTCATCAAACTGATAAATGGATCTAAAGTATCTAAGCTCACAACAAATGAATATATTAAATATGTTAAGGCTGTTATGTTGGTAACAACATAAACCTAGTCAAACAATGTGCTTCATATAAGATACCATGGACATTCAAATGTTGTGTTTTTATAAGATGTCGTTTATTTTTGGAATAAAAGAACATTTAGACCGACATAAACCTATGGAGCTGAGATTTAAAAATACCAAGTAGCTTTAGGTCACAACATTTTATGCGTTCTCTGGCCACATTTATTGACTGCAAATTTCCATGATGCTGCTTATGGAACACTTTAGGAACTCTGTATTTCAGGAAAAAACTGTTGGTTATCTTAATGGTGTAGCTTTACTTTGTGGTTAGCAGGTTGGAAAACTTTAGGAACTCTTAAGTCAAGAAAAACTGTTGCTTAGAGGTATAGCTTTTTCATAAAATTGCATATTTTTTTCTATTTCTCATCAACACAGGAATACTGGGTCCTAGCTTGTACTCAAAACAGTCGGCATTGCTATTTTCACAATAGCAGGGACCCGAAGCACATCAGAGTATATTCTGTGCTCTGTGGAAATAAAGGACAAAGTTGTTGACGATGTTGCAGTTGTCTAAGCAATCGTTTTAAACGGGGGGAGGAGTGGGACATAGGGAAAGATGAGCTCTGCTTTCCTTGGTTAGAACTAGCTCCCTGATTGGTGAGTTACTCAGCATCAGTGTTCTCATCATCTCAGGTCTGGGTCAGGTTACTCAGCATCAGTGTTCTCATCATCTCAGGTCTGGGTCAGGTTACTCAGCATCAGTGTTCTCATCATCTCAGGTCTGGGTCAGGTTACTCAGCATCAGTGCTCTCATCATCTCAGGTTTAGGTCAGGCAATAAAATCTCATCAACGTAACACATTGTTTACTCTTTCCAGGCAGCGTGAGGAAAATGCCCTTGTGTGTCTTAGAAAACCCTGGATAGACTCCACAAACACATCACCACAGGCATCCACCAGTGACTCCTTTAGGTTTTGCTGTGCATAGGGGTTGCGGTCATACACTCTCCACCACCTCATCCTAGTCCTCTTCCTCTCTGTTGTCTTGCAACGTCAGCATTGTTAGGATCTATTATTCCAAAGCACATGGACATGCCACTAGGCCCTATTGATTGAACCTGCAATTCTGATTAGTGTCTTAACATTTTTGAGGCTTAGTGTTTGCACCTGGAGAAAGGTGTGCTCTTTGAGTTTAGGTTGTGATGACTTGAGTTAATTATATTGAGAGCATGTGTTTGCTGAATGAATATGTAATGCAATGATTTATTTGTCCACTTTTGTGTAATGTTTTGCAGAAAGAGTTTTGAATATTGAAACATGTGGAAACAGGTGAATAGTGTTTACAGTTACGGGAAAGGGGTGTGTTTCTGGGAATGGTGTAAGGGTGTGGGTTTCTGTGCTACGTGACCCATCTGGATAACAAGTAGTTCGCCATTTATGAAATTTAGCACCATATTACGTCATGTTTATTATAATAATGATGTAAAAATGTTGTTCTGTCAACTTACTGGAGGGATGTGTTGGAGTTTTTCGAAAAAAGTTTGGTCTATTACTGATTTTATTACAAGTAGTAAATACAAACTGCACTACTAGTGCTCTAGTTCCATCTAGTGGCAGTTTGGTGTAATTACCACCTTGAAATAATATGGGAAATACATTGTTCCATATCAATTTTAATGAAACAAGTTTATAATAAAACATACATTTATGAAAAGTCAGGGTCCTATAGGTACATGGGTTTCATTTCAACAAAGTTATTAACTTGCCAAAAATAATGGTCAAAATTACTGCCTTGGTAGTTCTAGTGTACAAACAACACAGTTATTCCAATATGACATGGTGTTGCTGTAAGAATGCAATGACCCATTATCTTTGGCACCATGTGCTTTACTTTGTCTGGGATAAAAAGTAGCAAAATAAACAGACATACAGCATTTGTTCCTTTGTTTATATAAAGGCAGACAAGAAAGTCTCAAAAGCAAATCACGGCCCACTGGTTTTGACTCTAGAGTGCCTAATACTACTACTTCACCTCACTTTGAAGTTACACCTACCTTGCAACAATCTATTGGCCTAATTTCTTTTAGGAACATGAATGAATTGCCTTTAATTGTCCATCATCCAAATTCAACCACATTTTAACTCCAGGGAGATAAACAATACACTCAACACTAAGAAAATAGGCAAAATATGTCACGGCCAAGTGCCGCCAAGCGAGATCTCCCAGGCTCACAGACGACCCGACCCAAGATGAGGGTTAGGGTTAGGGTCCTATTTAAACTCAAAGGAACAGCCAAGGTTTCACCATAATTCACGCATTGGTAAAAATAAAGGAAGCTACATGCTATGCTTCATTAGTATTCTCTGCTTTCTACCCATCCCTCTAAGCATTCGTTATGGACAGCACCCACTTAGCCTTCTCCTGACAGCTGGTTATCTCCCTCCCTGGCGATACAAGATATAAAATTACATACAGACAATGATAATATTGAGGTTAAAATATCCTGTACTGGTCGCGGATCCCCACGGCCAGTACAGATAAAAGTGTATCCTGCCCAGTCTTTATAGTGCTGATTATCGCACTGGAGAATGTCCACTTCCGGAAACAGGTAAGGCCGTACGTCCCTGATTGCCCTGGGTCCTTCCGTGTCCCTGTTCTGATCCCCAATCGACCTCGTGCAGTTGTCGTTCACTGTAGTCCACTGTCCACACTCTGCCTTGCGTCAATTCCCGATCTCGCCATCTGTCAGGACAAACACGGTTACTGAGTGATACACCCACTGCCACCCTGTGACGCACTCTTGCAAAGAGTAGGTTACAGAATGATTGCGTACCTTTTTGTTATACTTAGCAAGCGTTGAACGTAGTATGATGTCCACTGGTTCGTCCGCTCATCACTGCACCCCTTTGATCAGTAGCTCGTCCAACTTCCTCGTACACCTCTAACCTCTCTCGCTGGTCCCACTCCTCCCCGTTCTGTTCCTTGCCGTCCGCTTTATCAGTACTTGGGCCAATCACAGTCCATCAGCACTAATGAGTCTGCTAACAGGCACCTGCCGCTACACAATCGGCGTCACGTAGTATTCCAGCAAACTGGTGTCAGTTTGCACAGTCCCCCAACCACATAAACATACAGCATACATGACAGGCATGGTATAACTTGGGTTTTAGTCACCCACATATGACATATACAGCTCTGGAAAAAATTAAGAGACCACTGCTAATTGTTCTTAAATCAGCATCTCTACAAAGTATGGCAGCCATTCCATTCCAGTGTCTGTTAAATTCCAACACAGGCACACCTCATTTTACTTAATGAGGTACTGATTAGGTGATTACCTAAACCAAATCTAATTTAACAAGAAAAAGTATAAAAACCACTGCTGTGGTCATCACTATCCTCTTGCAATAGGACCAGCTGGATGGCAAAAACAGTGCAAGTAGTACCTCAAAGGTAATTTGATTTTTTTTTTAAAACTATTCAGCATGACAAAAGAGTTGAAAAAAAAAGCTTTGAGTGAGGAAAAGAAGGGTTAAATTCTGGCTTTACTGGCAGAGGGATGCAGTGACCGTTTATCTGAGTCTCTCTCTCTCTCTCATTGAGGGTGTTCAGGGGGCCATGCAGCCTTTTCCACTAAGTATACAATACATGCAACTATCTCTCTACATTGTTCTAGATTAAAGATACCGGTACTGTCATTATTTAACTCAATCAATTATCATTCTCATCTTTCTCTGTCTCCCCCTCTCACTCTTTTAAAGGTTGCCTTGTTTGAGGAGGTCTTTGCCATCCATTGATGTGGACTTCACAGGCATCATTTTGACTTATTTGTGTACTTTATATATACTAACATTTTATTTAAAAAAATTGAAATGATACTTTGACTTCTAGCAGAGCCTTTTTATTGACAATTCTACTTGAGTGTGGAGATTGTGTAGACCCTACTCCACTGCCACCTCTGATCACCAGGGGTCAGTCAAGAGCGAGTACACACTTTTTTATACAGTTTATACAGTTATTTATTTTTTTGCCCTTTCTTAGTTTTTGCACTGACTTCTCAATTCCAATTTGTTTCTTACACTATTCCCTGTTTGTTTTTTGTACTACTTCTATTGACTATTCAATAATTCTATGGGCTGTACAATAATTTGTTATAACAGTGCAAATGAAATGAAGTGCATGTGTCTGATGACGTATGCTATGAGTGTCAAGATAAGCACAAAAAAATATTCCATTTTTTTATATTTCTATATCAAATGTTTTCTTCTTGCAACGGGATCGGAATGCCCACGCTTCGACAATGCACAATAACAATATCAAGTTAATAAGTTAGGGAAACACCAACGTTCTGTACATTACCTTGAAAAAATGGACTTGTCCAGTTTCATAGTCCATTGTTCCAAGGTTATGTACTGAACAAAGGTGTCTGCCCCACTTATACCATGGTATATGCAAACAACAACATAAGCAAACATTTACCAGTAGAAATAACTGTTTGCGTTTATATTCACATGCTTTATTAATTCCTTTAGGCTTTTTTCATGGTTATGTTGGTACAGACGCCACTCAGTCGTTAAGTCTATTTGATATAAAGTTATAGTTAAATATAGAATGTGCATGTTTGTTTACATTGTTGTTCATTGGCATCTGCGATGTAAGCAAGACAAACGTGCACATATAGGATTTCTAAATATAGTGGATTTTACATTATTGTACCCCATATCTCAGAAATGAAAGTCCATTCTGCTGTCCCGATATCAGAAATTAATACGCATTCTATAACTCATTCTAGCTAATCAAAAAAAAGATTTATAAAGAATCCAGAAGAGGGAAACATAACATGAATATATTGCGAGCACGGCGAAATTGTCAGGATTCCCGAGGGAAAGAACTCAAACGCAGACTGAACTCAGGGTTAGGGTTAGGGTTAAGGCCAGTTTATTCGGGCAGAGACACAGGGGAGTGGACGAGAGGAAGGCTGTAAGAGAAATGTGGGCTCTGTGATGGAGGTTCGGGATCCGAGTAGGTGGTGCCGGTGCGTATCCCGGTGGTGAGAGGGAACGGGTCCAACGGTCCAGGGAAGGATGTGGCAGCGGGTGTAGTTGGGGAGGTGACAGCGGGTGTAGTTGGGGAGGTGACAGCGGGTGTAGTTGGGGAGGTGACAGCGGGTGTAGTTGGGGAGGTGACAGGGCAGGTCCAGGATCCCAGGCGCAGGGCAGGAGAGTCCATAGCGGGAGGGTGTTCATAACATAAGACAGAGAGCTGAGTTATCGGACAGGAAAACGGGAGAAAAACACACACTGGTACACGCGAACAGAAATAGGCCAGGTAGGTAGCTGGCAAGTTTGACACATATGAACGTGACTAACCATCCAGCAGGGGAGAGACGTCAGGGCTGCTCCTAAATGCTGCTGGTGATTGGCACGGCAGGCTCTGGTGTGTGATGAGTGAGTAGGATCAGCTGGGCACAGGAACCAGCTCCGTTCTGAGGTCACGCCCCCTTCCCCGTAGCCCGGGAGACCGAAACATAGAGAAGACAAGAGGACACACATGCACTCCAACGCACAAGACAGAAACACACTCACAAACGAGACTCACGGCAAAAACACACACCCCACGGAGGAGGGTTCGTGACAGAAATATTTTCGTGTTACATTTCCCTCTTCTGGATTGTGTTTTTTTTTTTTTACATCTGTTAATTGGGAATTCAGACTGCCACCCCTTGGATTATTTTTGAACTGCTGTAATTTACTTTTAGTATAGGACTGTATTACTTAATGTGGTGAAATAGAGAGCTGCAGCAGTTCAGTTAAAATACGTGTCCATACACTCCACTACTGTACTGTCAAAAACGTTTTTCTCATAGCTAGTTATTGTAATAGCTAACGTGCAGTAGCAAAGTAGAGTATTAGCTAAGTCTGCAAGTAGCCTGCATTATAGCTAGCTAGTTAGCCCAATGTAGATTAAAGTCAACATGTTGAAATGTTACTTGAATCTGTCTTGAATGTAAATATGAATAGGCACTTCATAAGAATAAAAACATTGTTTTTTAACAAAATAATATGTAGTACTGGTGAAAACGCTTACATCGGGTTCTTGTTTTTTCTCTTGCTTGTCCTGTTCTCTACACGTATGAACAAGTTGCTATTCTCCCGTGTGCGCCGTTATTATTGGTAGGAATCACATTCAGCCTAGTTTCAACCAATGTTTGGCCCAAAGTTGCATATTATCATGTTTCAGTAAGTCGCTTGGTAATATTGGAATATATTTTGGGCTTGTTTCCAAAATGCACATTCTTGGGCTTGTTTTATTGTTTTGATCATGAGGCACACTAAAACTAAAAGCGAGTTTAAATAAAACCTGCAACGTCCCCGTAATTTTCTAGCTCTGCTGCCCACTCTACTGCCTATCTGGGCTACTACCAGCTACTAGCTGTGATTGTTTCCCTTCCCCAAATGAGTTCAGTGGCTATAGGTGCTTTCAATAAATTCACTTTCCTTTGCAAATAACGGCAAATACATTTTCGTTAGTTTTGTATTCACCATCAATGTGTTCACAAACATTATGGAAATGTAGTACCTATGTAGTAATATAGTGAAAGAAAGGTTGGCTTGAAATGTAATTCCAACTTCAAGATAAATGTTCCTCAATGACCTTTACTGTAGTCTTTACGTGGCTTTCCATCTGTCCATGTGGTGGCGCTATAGAGCCACAGGTAATTCACTGAACCCACAGTGTTGAAGAGAGTCTTTGCTGTGAAAATTGTGAATCCAACGACACCAGGCCCGTGCAAATCGGACCTGTAGTTCCTATGATAGTCCAAGTTGAAGGACAGCCAATCACAAGCCAGATATTCAAATGAGAGTCAAACTAATGAGGGCCAAAGTCGTTTTGATCCTTATACCTAACCCTAGTGAAAACCATTCCCTTAACCCCAACCCTCATCCCTAAACCCTCAATAACCCATAACCCTCTAACCCTTATCCCTCATTCTCTTAACCCTAACCCTCATCCCTAAACCCTCAATAGCCCATAACCCTAAACCTTTCCCCTAAAGCAAAAACCACTGATCCAAGATCACACAAACATTCTAGATAATCTGATGCCCTTTCAGATACTTAAATGGGCATTAGAATATTTAAATCAATGCTAGTTTTAATTTTTTTAATGTATATTACTGCCATATTTGCCATTTCTACAACATTCAATACAACTACCAATATTGCTGTTAATCTACAGTACTCTTTAAACTGCTATATTGTTGCTTATATACTCTTCTTCTTAAGATGGACTATGGCGAAGTGGAAAACTGTCCTGCCAGAAGTTGAAATTATTTTTGTGAATCATGTACGCTGCATTTTCTGGCCTAAAGAAGAGATGGACCTCCCAGCTTCTTATCAGCGCGCAGTTCAAAGACTAACATTCATGATGGTATGGGGGTGCATTAATGCACATGGCATGGTTGCCTTGCACATCTATGAAGGCACCATTAATGCTGAACAACATATACCCCTCTGAGCCTGGGTCCTCTCTAGGTTTCTTCCTAAATTTCGGCCTTCTTAGGGTGTTTTTCCTAGCCACTGAAATTCAGCACTACTGTTGTTTGCTCCTTGCGGTTTTAAGGCCGGGTGTTTTGTAAAAGCACTTTGTGACAACTGCTGATGTAAAAAGGGCTTTATAAATAAATTTGATTGATTGATTGATTGATATACAGGTTTTGGAGCAACATATGCTGCCATCCAGACTACGTCTTTTTCAGGGAAGGCCTTGTTTATTTCAACAAGACAATGCCAAACCACATTCTGCATGTATTACAACCGCATGGCTCTGTTCTGTAGTAAAAGAGTCTGGGTGCTAAACTGGACTGCCTGCAGTCCAAACCTGTCACCGATTGAAAACATTTGGCGCATTATGAAACGAAAAATACGACAAAGGAGACCCCAAACTCTTGAGAAGCTGAAATCCTATATTAAGCATGAATGGCAAAACCTTTCACAATCATAACTACAGCAATTGTTCTCCTCAGTTCCCAAAAACTTGGGAACTCAGTTCCCATCACCTCTTCTTTCAACAAACACAGAGTATTGTTGAAAGAAGAGGTGATGCAGCAAAATGGTAAACATGGCCCTGTCCCAACTTTTTTGAAACGTGTTGCAGAATACATGGAATAGAAAAGAACAGCCAACCTTGATGACAATGATGGATAGGACATATATGACTTCCACAGTGAATTCCCCATCGCCTTCATAGCTGAGTTGGTATAGCGTATGCTATTAATGCAATACATGAGGTCAAGGGAAGACAGCCTTTTACAGAAGTCCATCAGTGATGGATAGGACATACAGCTCTGGAAAAAAGGATCCAGACTCAGAGGGGTGACCAGTCTTCTTCTGGCTGTGCCGGGTGAACATTTTATGTATATAACAGTTGTATACATTAATCTAGAGCATATTGGAAATGAAGAAACAAGACTTTACAAGAGTAATGTTATAGTATTTCGTATCATACAACATGGACCCCACACATGGAACAACATAACAGGTAAACATCACGTGGACCCTACATATGGAACAACACAGCAGATAAACATCACGTGGACCTACCACGTGGAACAATATAGCAGGTAAACATCACGTGGACTCACCATGTGGAATGTAGAAAATTAATTTATTGTCATTCTTATTTATTCATTATCTTATTAGAAGGATTTTGTATTCTGTATGCTTGATCAATTACACATATACTGAAGGACTTGTCACTCTCTCTTTCTCCAACTTATAAGGCCAGTATCTGTGTTCAGGGACAGGGATGAATGGAATGTCGGCTGCACAGAGCCTTGGCTCCTTTTTAGCAGTAAGAGAAACAGGCCTCTGCCAGTGCCATAAAACCGCCATAAGAACCTGTTTTCAAGGAGGAAGCTCTTGAACAGCAGGGGGTTACTATTACTTACATCCTACAGGTGAACAGAGCTCTATTCCTTATTGGGAAGAGCATAGTTAACATAAGCCTCCATATAGTAACTGTCCAGATTGATATATCTCAGCCTTTGACCGGGTTGTTTGGGCAACCGACAGCCTATGATTCTCTGTGCCTCTTGGAGCCATCTGAGTGCAACTTTGCACTTTTAGTCAAAGATTAATTTATTACCTTATTCTTATTCTACCCATTATTCTGCAAATTAACTGTAGTAAATGGACTGTTTTAGATTAGGCCTTAAATTGCTTTAGACTGTTCATGGTTGCCACGTATAGAAGAAGACCTAGGTCAGCATGCCCTGTTCTTAGAAGTGATTATGGCCACAACCAAAGGCGCCAGGCCTCAAACCTCTC